>CAUYON010127134.1:0-37539 GCA_963573935.1 Arctocebus calabarensis | reverse complement strand
AGAATACAAATGTCTTCATACAATAACTGAGAAAATGCCTTGCCCTGAGGATTTAAACCCTGGTGGGTTGCCTTCTTCCATCAGGCGCTCCAGTAGGGACGAGTACCCAGCCCACCGCACGCATTCTTCAAGCTCTCCCTACTGGCCCACAGCAGAAACCTCTTCACGTAAGGTGGACCCAGGCAGTAATTTAAGCAGATGTTTCATCACTGCATGTGTGGTCAACTGCCTCATCTTCTAATGTTGATCCTTACATAAGCAACCCTAGATTCCTGTTTTTTAAGGCTTTGTTATCTACAGCCACTTACTAATACTGGGCAGAGTTTTTAGTTGAAGTCAATGGAGTCAACTTTAGCAAACGGAGCAATTAAAGTTACTTATTAGCTTTGAGATTTTCAGGGAATACCGGAACCAGGTGTGGCTGGGGAGAACATCCAACATGGCGGGGGACTGACTTAGTAGAAACACAACTCCTATCAACTTCTGCCACTTAGTAGTGGTGACATTGCACACTGCACACCAGAAATCCTGTCATGTCAACCCACAAAGGGCTGGTGCTTCAGCAGATGATAAATTCTAGTCTCCTCACTGAGGGCACCGGTTTCCATTGCTTACAGCCAATGCCAAGATTTAGATGGTGTATTTGTTTATCAGAACCCAGGTCACACATGGAATTAACCTGTAAGGAAGTTTAGCTGATGCAGAGTTTACCTTCTAGACTCTATAATATGAAGAGAGGTTGAAATGGCTATGGATTATGCTGATTTACAGGGCAGTCCTGTGTGGCTTAATGACAAGGACATGTTGTGAGGAATGTGTTGTTAGGCAACTGTGGGTCACACTGAGCACTGACTCAGACCTGGGATCCTAGAGCCTCCCGCACACATAGGCTGTACGGTACGGCCTGTGGCTTCCAGGCTATACACCTGTAAGGCATATTACTGTGCTGAATATTATAGGCAGTTGTAACATAATGGTAAGTATTTGTGTTTCTAAACATAGAAAAGGCGCAGTAAAAATACAGTATAAAAGGTAAAAAATGGTACAGTCGTGTAAGGCACTTATCATGAATGAGCCTTGCAGACTGGATGAGTCAGTGAGCGGTGAGTGAATGGGAAGTTCTAAGACGTTACACTTAGGCTACACGACATTTATTCAAAAAATAAACTAATTGTATTATAAGATTATGATGTCCCTAGGCACCAGGAATTTTCCAGCTCCACCCTAATATTAATGGACTGCCTTAGTTTGTGCAGTCTGTCCTTGACTAAAACATTTCTGTATCAGGCGTGACTGTGTTGGCAGCAATAGACACAGTGCCTAGAATAAGAGAAAGAGGGGGAACAGAACCTCAGCAGCAGAGGGGGTCCCAAGTGGGCAGCCTGTTTTGTTTTTTTTTTTTTGGCTGGGGCTGGGTTTGAACTTGCCACCTCTAGTACATGGGGCCAGTGCCCTACTCCTTTGAGCCACAGGTGACGCCCTGTTTTTTTTTTTTGTTTGTTTGTTTTTCTTAAAGAAAGTATCCTTTGTCTTAGGCTTCTCAATGATATCAAGAAGCAAATAGCAGAAAATCAGTTAAGTCGGTCAAGTAAGGAAAATAACACTTAACATAGTGGCTAGCAGGTAGCAAGCCCTTAGTCAGTTCCAAAGCATGTTAGGTATTATTTTCCGTACTTGACTGACTTGACCGATTTTCTGCTATTTGCTTCTTGATATCATTGAGGAGCCTAAGACAAAGGATACTTTTTGTTTAAAAAAAAACAAACGGGCTGCCCCCTCCATCGCTGAGGTTCTGTTCCTCCTCTTTCTCTTATCTATCTTTTTTATCTTTCAATAAACTTTGCCCTTGTTCTTACTCAAGTGGTCCATGATTTCATTCTTCAAACCCTAAGATCAAGAACCCAACACTGGGAGAAATTCCAGCTACAGTGATAATAAATTTTACGCGTCTATTTAACTACTTTGAGGGTGATCCAGATAACTGATAAAACATTATTTCTGAGTTTGTCTATGAAGGTGTTTCCAGAAGAGATACATAATTGGATCAGTAGACTAAGTAAATAGAAAAGAAAACCCATCAACCCAGAACGATATAATGAGTCGGACAAAAGGAAAGCAGGAAATTTGCATTTATAGAGTGCCTACGAGAGGCCATACATTACATTGGACGTTTTCAATATTCTATCCTTTTTAAGACAAATCAAATGGAATCTGTAATATCTTATTGATCTCTTTTGGCTAGACTCAGGTAAAAAAATGTTTAAAGCTATATCTGACCAATCAAAAGAGAATGAAATAAGCCTTATCTCCAGCAGCTCCTTGTCCAGTCCCACCCCATAGGGTTAATTTTTTATGCTCTCACAAGGCTGTCATTCCTGTATACCCAAGGTCACTGTGAATATGAAACATTTAAATCTAGTCAGCCTCAGGATGGTATTCTGTACATGACCTCGCAGCAAGTTTAACTGCTCAGCTCTGGTTAAGCAAAGATTACGCTTAAGCCTTAATTCAATTTCTGATTGCTAAATGTGGATATACAGGGAACAGGAAATAAATTCATAGCTCATGTGCCACAGTGAGCTGTGTCCCAGGGTGACCCTGGGAATGGGTACCATCAATTGGCTTATGCTTCTCACAGACCCAAGCTATCCAAATGGTGCTTCAGGAACTGGTGCAGGTGTGCTGAGCTCTTAGGACAGGTAGGTGGGCCCCCAGTCAGGCACCCCCGGCAGAAGCAGCGGGGTCAGGCTGTCCCTGAATGTCCAAAGTGGTCTGCGTGGCATCTGGTGTAAGGAAGTTGGGAGGGGCAACTGTAGGTCCTTGTCACCTGCTGACTTCCTTGCCCCGAGGAACACTTTCCATAAAGTCTGCACCCCCACGACTTACCCTTGACTTTTTGAGGGTGTCAAAGAGACATCAGGTCTGGTAACTTTATGAAGAGAAATTGGCCTGGGACAGGTAAGTAGGAAAGAAATGCTACCTAGCATCACATCACCCTTTTGGCTAAAGGTAAATTAACCCAGAAAAGCATTTCAATTTATGATTGACGAAATCTTTCATGATATGGGCACCATGGGAGGAAACCAGTTCTCTAAGCATTTTTCCCTAAAATGCATCCTGACACTGCTCTCCCACTAGTGACCTGAGTCACCAATGGGTCCCGGGCAGGTCATTTACCTGCATTGCCTTCTGTCTCATCTGTAATAGCTGTTGGATCACCTGACAGCTATAATTAGTTTTAGTTCCAAATGAATCCATGAGAAAGCTTAAAAACATTGTAGATGTATCAAACTTCTAAGCTGAGCAGAAGAATGGTGTTTTAAATGGCACCAGGGCCTTTAATTGAATTGAATTGATTATATTGAATTGGGACAAATGATACCCTAAGAGGAAAGAGTGGCTTTCTGCTTATCTCAAGCACAGTGATCCTTATAAAAAGCATTAATATTTTCCTGTAATTTCCTTCTTGAACAATTGTGAGAAATTAAGGGTTCACTTTAATCACTCAGCACTGTATTTATCCCTTTATTCATTTTCTATTTAGCATCTAAATTAAATGAATGCATTACCACAGGTAAATGTATTTGTTTTATATCTTCTATGACACACTATGTATGACATTAGCATTTATAATACATAAATAGCAATGAGATACATGTTCTTTTCTTGAGTTCAGGAAGGAGGCAGAGAAAATGAAATAGAATCATGAGGCATAGCCTCGCTGCCTGCCTGCCTGCCTGCGGCAGGACCACCCATGAGTCGGGGCGCCTTCATTACCGCAAAGCTTAAGGCCAAGTTTAGTGAAGTTGGGAAGGCCTGATGCGCTTCTGGGACGGGAGCGGGGTCAGCATTCACACTCGGTCTCTCCTCACTGGCTAATGGAGAGACCACAGGACTCTGCATGGTACCAATGGAGAGGCGGTTGGTTCAGCACTCAGATTTCTTAAGTCTCTGGTCACCATTCCATGGACATCTACTTCCAGGCTCTCTCCAAATTCACTAGGTATTTGAGATGATGGGGGCTCTAATTTTCTTCCTGACCACACTGTGTGTGGCATCTCTTGCTGTCATGTGATCCAACAGCTATTACAGACACTGTGCTGGCCAGGATGAGATCCACCTCCACTGGAGAGCCTTGCGGCCAAGTCCAATAGAGAGGGAGGGGTGGGGTCTGGCTGAAAGTGCTAATTAAAGCTTCCATTCAAGTCCAGGCTCTGTTGTTAGGACATTATCATCTATGGAAACGCAGAGTCCCTAGAAGTGGCTAGCAGTGGAGCGATGCATTAACAGCAAATACCTAGGGATGCCAAGTTTATAGGATGTGAGCTCCTGTCTACTACAGACTTCCCTCTTTCTGTGTCCCTGGGGGTGAGGGAGGGGACGGGCGTGTAATTTACTGCAAAGGCATAAAATCACAGCAATGACACAAAAGGACAGAGTGGCAGCTACTGTTTGGTTTTCCTCTTCGTTAGTGTAAACCCAGGGTGATGGATCAGGCGGTTGTCTGGTTTACACCCAGCTCGGAAGGTGTGCACGATTCAGGCAGCTCACATCCAAAGGTCAAGCCGAGTAAATCTGCCAAACAAACGCCTGTAAGAGAAATCACAAACCGTGGTATGTCCCTCGGGGCTCAGGCTGAGGTTGTCTGTGAGGAATCTCCAGGGCTCATCTTTTGAGTTTTGGGGGGTGCCCCTCCCCAAACCTCATACAGATTCATCAGTCCCCTGCAATGGAGAAAGGCTGGCGGGCTTCTCACAGGACTGGGAGGCCGAGAGTCACTTCATCTCTCAGGGGAAATGACCAGGATCAGCAAAGAGACCTGCCTGCCGTTAGTGACACGGGGGACAGAGCTTTCCTTTCTGTTCTCAGTTCTGTTGTTGATTCTGCTGCTCCACGGGGCTCTTCTCTGAGGCAACCCCCCTGCTGCAGAGAGAGACAGCATTTGTAGCACGCTGGAGCTCCTCGAGCTGTGGATATTGGCTGGAAGGAGCTTGGGTTTGTGTCATCATCCTAGCCATTCTCTGATGGACACAACCTGTGTTAAAAATATTGCCCCAGCAGTGAGAGAGATTGCTTGCTCAGGAAAGTATTTCCAAAACTGAAATACTACTGTACAGCATTTTATTCCTATCTAGGTATGCTTATGTGAGAACCTGGTGGGGGGCAGAGACATTTTATAAAGAAGAAAGCTAAAGTTATGATTCCCTCCCGCCCCCAGGGACATGGTACAGTTAGTTTTTGGTGGAGTCAAGAGTAGAATCTCAACCTGACCATTATTTTCATACAATTCAGGTACCCAAAGAACCTTGGCCACTATATGCAAGAGGGAAATAATTACAAAAGCATCTGACCTGAAATGTGTCATTGGGCTCCTGCAAATGCTTAACACAGTGGCCCAGGGGGGTGAAGGGAGGCCATGGGGTGCTGAAGATCAAAGGAGCATGGGGACAAGGAGGAAAGAAGAGGCGCCGAGGAAAACGGCGCCAGACAGGCTCTGTGTGAGCGCCAGAGCTTTGCTGCAGCCGCTGTGGAAACAGCATGGCGAGCCCTCAGTGACGCGGCACTGCCAGAGACCCTGGAACTCCACTTCTGGGGATGGGTCCAAAAGTATCACAAGCAGGAGCTTGAAGAGAGAGCTGTATGCCCGTCACAGTAGCCATAGCCAAGAGGCAGAAATGACACCAGTGTCCATTAGCAGATCGCGGTGGAATATCATTCAGCCTTAAAAAGGAGAGAAATTCCGACATATAGAGGATGTCATGCTAAGTGAGATAAGCAAGACATGGAAAGATAAATATTGCATGTACCCACAATGGGCAAAATCTCAGAGACAGAAGGCGTGATAGTAGTTAGCAGGGCTGGGGAGTGAAGGGAATGGGGAGTCAGTGGGCACAGAGTTTCTGTTTGGGATGCTAAAAACATTCTAGAGATGGATGGAGATGAAGATTGCAAAGCAATGTGAAGGCACTTGACACCACTGAATTGTGCACTTAAGATAGCTAAAACAGTATCTTAATAACAAATCTACTATAGATAATAAATCTATCATATATACTCACACACACATATATATACAAAGCCACAATTTTTAAAAGGTCAAAAAAATGTCTGGATAGGCCAAGATAAAATGGTTTGGGTCAAGGAGAGACAGATGGGAAGAAAAGACCAAAATCTAATGCAATTGAAATATAAATGAGGTCATTTATAAATTCATTATTTGCCATTCATTGTGACTATCATTGACATTTTAACTCCATCAGACAAATAAATGCACCAACTCAACAATTTATGAACAAAAATATGATCAGCTTTTCTACCCTCTTGTTTTGGAACCTTGAATTAGAAGCCTTCAAGAAATCTTTGTGAATGTGCAAATGAGAAGGTGAAAAACTCTCCTTCCCGCTCTGAGGATTACGTCACCCCCAGCTTGTTCCTGGCATTGGCTCAGGAGGGTCAGCTGGATCCAATCCGTCACCTGGAATAGTGTCTGGTTCCGTGATGCTACAAGGATCTTTGCGTGGGGGTCTATGGCTCTCCCACATTTAATGCAATGTCAACAAACTTCTTTGTTTATATAATAAATATTGTGATTATATTTTCTTTTTTGGAGCCAGAGTCTCAAGCTGTCACCCTGGGTAGAGTGCTGTGGCGTCACAGCTCACAGCCACCTCAAATTCCTGGGCGTAAGCGATTCTTTTACCTCAGCCTCCCAAGAGCTGGCACTACAGGCATGTGATTATATTTTCTGAAACCTGGGTCAGGATATTTTCAAGGTTCTGACTTTTAGACCACTGGCTGCTACTAGGAAGTAGGTTTTTAGAAGTCATGATGATCAATCTGGAGGACGTATGTAAGTAGATGAGAAAGAGCCAGAAAGGGCTGGGCAAGGTGGCTCATGCCTATAATCCTAGCACTCTGGGAGGCCCAGGTGGGTGGATTGCCTGAGCTCAGGAGTTTGAGACCAACCCAAGCAAGTGTGAGATCCTGTCACTAAAAAATAGCCAGGAGTTGTGGCGGGCACCTGTAGTCTCAGCTACTTAGGAAGCTGAGGCAAGAGAATCGCTTAAGCCCAAGAGTTTGAACTTGCTGTGAGCTGTGACACCATGAAACTCTACCCAGGGTAACAAAGTAAGACTCTGTCTCAAAAAAAAGAGAGAGAGAGAGCGAGAGAAAGAGACAGAAGATCTTTGGGGCAATGGCTGACATCACTGAGGGTGGCCCTTCATGGTAACCAGCAAGAAATAAACACAGGGGAAGTAATTTAATTTTTAAGGAAGAAAATATCTCTCAAGGGCCTAGAGACTCATTCTTTGCACAGAGAAAAGCCAGAGTATTGCCGAGATATTAGCATTAAGTCAAAAAGAAATAAAAGGAAATATCCAGGAATGGAACTAGCTACTTCCCTCCCTTTCTTCACTGACTTCAGGATTGTCACACAGGATAGTCTGTAAATTAAACACCTTAATTCTACATGAATAGCGTTCCTAAAACATATTCTTATGTGGCCATTATAGCCAGCCCAGAAATTGCAGATGTAATGGTTCCACATTTTTAAGACTGCAAGTTATTGGACTTGCTCATAAAAACCGCAACGAAATAAAGTAATGGTCAGTGACCTACAAATACAATCAGGTCAGATAATAAATAACTGGGCTAAAAGAATTGGAAAGCCCCTGCTCAGGAAGCTGAGCAGGAAATTGCAGTCAAATCTATGAGGTCCTCCCTTTTTTTCAACCAAGCTGAACCAGCAACATTTTCATTTGAAACAGTCTGCTCAGGCCTCCCTGGTCCCAGAAAAAAAATCAGAAAGCAAAATTTAAAAAAAAAACCATTTGCTGAGAAGGAAATGTTATAACAACAAGGTTTGGTTTCCAGAAGGTGTTCTTTTTTTAGAATCACCTGCTCTGGGGAGTAATGTGGCTACGTCTGCATTTCCTTGACCCACAGGGAGCATCCTTCCTCTGAAAGGTCAATGACCAAGTATCCTGACCCTCAGTAGGACTCATATTGCTCAGAGCTGGAGATTACAGAAGGAAGAAAAAATGCTGGTTTGGGTATATGTAGCTATTACACCTACATATTACCCGTGCATATGAAGTACACAGTTCTGGTACATAATGTGCATGATCAAGTAAATAACAGTCTAAAGATTCAAAATTTGGAGATGATTAATCACTTTATAAAGAACCCTGAGTCTTCAAAAAGGATAATTACAGGCTTTCTTTAAATAGCAGTATCTGTTGGTGCATTTAAAAACGGTATGCAGTGATACGTATGTCCATGTAAGTTTTTAAGAGTTCATGTACTGCATGTAACAATCTTCACCTGTAAATAAGCTTGCGTGTGTACAGATTTGACACGCACACCAAATGTACTGAAATTAAGTCCATTATTTATAGCTGAATAAATGTATTTCCTCGCCTAACAGTCTCCAGGGTAATATGCAGAGATTTACACACGTGAGATTTTTTCACGGCCACTCCTGCTCTTTGAAAGATCAGCAGTAAGATCGCTGGAGTATAAGGACTGAACAGAGATGAAGATATGAAAGCAGATTCTTCCTGCCCCTGATATTCCTTCACGTGGCTTCTGGGTACAAAGTCACACCCTTGCTCTGGGTCCAGCCAGAAGTCACAGGCTCTGAGCCAGATCCGAGTCAGATCAACCATTCACAATCAACTATCTGTAGTGGGACCTAAGAGTCTGTAGACAGACTATTCCTCTGGATTGAGACTTCATCACTGAAGGGCCTGGTTAACACGGGACCTTCACCCACTGGCTACTGAGCGTCATTCAGTTTGTCGTTCTGGCCCTAAAGGAATATGACGGGAAAAGTCCCCACGGCCTAGAGTACTGGGCAGGGATGGGAAGGGGAGATCGGAGGACATGAATAGTGTGGGGAAGATGGGGGGCCGTGAAGCAGAGGGACAGGTGGCCTTGTACATTGGAGTGCGGAGGAAGTGGAGAGCAGGATGACTTCTGAGCGGGATGATTTGCAGCTTGGGGGGAACCTCGGGCAACCCTTCCGCAGCTGGTAGTTGCAGAGAGTAAACCTGAGCCCGTGGCCATCCCTAAGCAGGCGAGCACACGGTCATTACCCAAATCTCCCCTCCCTGATCTGCTACAGTATCAATAAAAGTCTACTGTGGGGCTGCTCGGGGCTACCCTGCACCAAGGTTAGCCTGCCTCCTGCAAGCTTGTGCTTCAAGCCATGTCAAGCCTGGTTCCCTCCCGCGGCGACTGCAACCAGGGCCTTAGGGGTCTCGTCGGAGGAGAGGAGGAGCTGCCAAAGGAAGGCAGTGAAAAGAAACTATACGAACCCCTGGCTTGAAACAGGTCCCAGACCTGAGTGGAGGCTTGTAGTGACAGATGTATCCTTCATCACATGGATTCATGTGCAGGACGCAGACATTGTCACAGCATCATCCCTCTGACCACTCCGTCCATGATGTGTTCAGAGAGAGATACACTAAAAATGCAGACGATCCAGTTACAGCATTTTTCTTCATCAGTTTGGCATTTGAGACGGAGAGAGAAGAGGTAAAACCACTGTTGCAAACACAACTCAATTCAAAGAACTGTCACGGTGGTGACCCTTTCCGGCATTTAGATGCCCCTCGCTGTGTGCCTGACCACCATCCCCAGCAACTGACACTGGGATGCACAAGAGGACCACTATTTCCCTTGACTCCGCTCCACCAAGCAAACTGGGCATCTTCTTTCAGAACTTCTCATGATGTTATTTATATAAAATAACTATAACAAAGCCGGGCGTTGTGGCAGGTGCCCATAGTCCCAGGTATTCAGGAGGCTAAGGTACAAGAATTGCTTAAGCCTAAGAGTTTGAGGTTGTTGTGAGCTGTGACGCCATGGCACTCGGCCAAGGACGACATAGTGTGAGACTGTCTCAAAAACAAACAAAATAATAATAAAATAACTAGAATGGTAGCAAAGCCATATTTTAGTCACTGTTCTTAATGTGTAGAATCCCCCAAGGGGTATGTCTACCTGGTCAGGGTAGTACTTATGTGTTCCAAATGTGTTTGCTTCTGCTTTTACCAGGAGTTATTTTGCCTCCTCATTTTCTGTATTTTCCTTTTCATTTCTATTGCTGAAGACGGGTCTGAAGAATGAGTTCAATATCTCGGCCGTTTCCGACCCATCGTTAATTTCATGCCCAGCCTGATTTATTCGTGCACCTGTTTTCACTTCGGTATCTTTTCCCCCTGACGCATTAGTCCAAAGCCCTTCTGCTCCGCTAACCCTTCTCACCGGCATGGTCTTTGCAGCCATCTTGCAAGTCACACACATGTTACTCTGTTCAGATTTCTGTTCTCTCCTTATAAGTCTCAGTCTAGATTTGCCTACCGGAGAAAAAAACAAAGAGAAACAAACCTGTGCAGAATCATTTCCCAAATCACAGTAGGTATTTCAGGGGCCCTCACATTCCTCTCCTTGGTAGAACTGTGATGCTTCTGACCCGTGGTCATTCCAGGAGGCAGTTTGTTAGTCCTCGGGGGTATTGTCTGCTTTCTTTGTTGTTTGAGAGGTGGTAATTCCCTGCTTCTGCTTCTAATCTGTCTTCTTGGGAGGGAGCCAGACCTGGGGATGCTGCCTGGTGCCACCTGTTCTCTGGGGACAGTCAGTGATCCCGGCACTCAGGCCCTGCTCGATGCAGGAGCAGCAGGTCCCACTGCCCTTCACGTGGTCATGGGGCGTCTTCCTCCCACCCTGGGATGAACAGGCCTGAGCAGCAGGACTGCTCGTTTGTTGCGTTCTCTGAGTTCCCTTCCTTATCCACCATCTAAAAAGATACAGAAGTCACAACTGGTTACAAGGACCCAACTTAATTTGGGGGGTCCCTAAGGCAGAATTAAGAAAAAAAAAAAAAAAACAAGAGGAATGTGAATAAAATCTCCCAGCATGCCCCACTCCCAGGTATCCAGCATCCTGCTCTGGCCCCCTAAGTGTCTGGTTGTGAGCTCTTTACAGCTTTGCCCAGCACACATGCTCAGGTCTGCCCTCCCAGACCGGGTTCCTCCCTGGGGACATCTCTCTGTTCCGCCACCATTACTTCCTGGAGGGAGCACAGGGACTTGGGCTTAGCGGCCACTGGGAACAGCCTGGCCAGCCCACAGTGGCACTGCCTGAGGGCTCTCCACCTGCTCAAACTATGGCGACTCTGCTACTCCCCTGCCCCAACCCTGGGAATAACTAGACAAATAGTGGTGTCAACGGACAAGAACCAAAACTCGGTAACATAATTTAAAGAAGTTTATTCTGAGTTATTCCAAGCCAAATACGTTTTGGTTGTTTTCTCTCAAACAACGTCTCAGAGAAAATGGCCTAGGAAAAAAATGACAAATTATTATCATTCTCCCCAATTTTGGGGGAACTGAAACCTGCATCCCAGCCTCAGGCCAGTGTTTGGGAGGGGCAGGGAATGTCTCCTGTTCTCAAGGGAAACATCTGGGCAGAGGTGTCAAGATTTTCTCCGCTGAGGATGGGATGGGCGAGGTCATGAGATCTTCCTAGTAGAAGATGGGGTTAATCCAGGTTGAGGTCAATAGACAGTCTTAGCCAAAGAGGGTGTTGAGGGAAAAGAAGCCATTCTCTGCAAAATCATTTAAGGGGATTTATTCTGAGGCAAATTCGAGGACCATGACCTGGCGCCAATACCCAAGGAGCCTTGAGCAAGTGGTGGTGGGTTACAGTTCGGTTTTATACATTTTAGGGAGACAGGAATGACAACATCTGGAGTGGGGACTTACAGGTTCCAGGCGGGTTTAAGTGCTGTTTAGCTGATGATTGGCTGAAAGAGGGAGGCTCTGTCTAAAACACCAGGAGTCGGTGAAAAGGAACACCTAAGGTGGAGGATTTGTTAATCTGAGAGAAGCAGCAGACAGTCTCCAGGGGTTTGTTGTGGACCTGCTGGTAGGCCTTACACGGCTTTAGGCCTGTTAGAGTCACGAAGGACATCTCTAAGTGTTGCCGGAAGACGAGGCCGAACGGAGAGAAAGAGCACCCAAACACCACGTTTATAAGAAGAAGGGCTTTATTTACCGGCTGGGAGCTTACGGCATAGAAGAATTCCAAATGGCCATGCTGCCCAACTGGCTTGGTCTTTCCTTTTTTATCGACAGTCAAAAAGTTCCACCCTACAGGTACCCTTCTCATTGGCCAATTTGAATCAAGCGGGAGATGCTATTCTGGCCCCTACAGAACAACAGGATTTCATAGAACTTGGAAATTTCCAAGTTCCAGGAAGTAAAGTTACGAACTCCGAAGAGCGGAGTCACCGTGGAGAGGCACTGCAGGTGTATCCTTGGGGTCTCCTTGAGAAGACCTGTTCTCCCAGACCCCACCCTTCTCGGGGATCCTCTCTCATTAGAAGGGGAGGAGGACACGAGGAGACACCACTGATCCCCTTTCTCACGGCTAGTCAGCCAAGAGGGGGTCCAGCCAGCCACCTAGGGGGAGTCTTAAGATTTTATTTTAGTTCACAAAGGGATGAATACAGGCAGAGGACACAGATGATTGTTTTTGCCCAAGATGGGATTATGCGATCAGAACCTTTAAAAGTTCTGTGCTGCTCAGAAGAAGGAATTTGAATTTTGAGATCATCATCTGCCATTTTCCTCCTTTGCTGGCAAAGTAATAAGCTTCTCTTTCCTTCTCCTAAAATTGCTTGTCCCTCTTTTTCCGATGCAGCTTTGGGGGATAAGTGCTGAACTTTCAGCAACACAACTTTGGCCCCAAGAGCCATGTCCAAGAAGCCTTGAGAAAGTGGACTCTCTGTGGTTGAGTTACAGTTTGGCTTTGTACATTCCAGGGAGACAGGAGTCACCTGTGAAGCCATAAGGTTGGCAAAAAAAGGTGGGACTATCTCAGGGAGGGAGGATTATAGGTTATAGGTGGGTTTAAAGACTCTTTGATTTGAACTTAGTTGAAGAAATGAAGCTTTGTCTAAAGGCTTGGAACGTTTTAACTTAAGGAAGCCTGTTAATCAGAGACTAGCCACTGAGCTGTACCCAAACTCAAGGAATTTGTAGTGAACGAATGACCTGCAGGCATGGTTTCAGCTGCGTCTTCACGGCCCTAGGCCTGTTAATAAGTTACAAAGAACAACTCCAAGAAGGGCAGCTGTAGGTATTTCTAGGATTCCCTAAACCGAGAGGGGGTCCATTCAGTCAGCTGAGGGGGGTGGGGGGCTTGAGATTTTATTTTAGTATAAACTTGGAACAATCCTGTCATCTCTCTTTTTGTCATAACATCATTAAGGCAGGAGATGGGGTTATGAGTAGCGTGCTCAGCTCTGAGCCCCCATCCACACTCCTCACTGAATAGAAGCCATTTATTATTCATTCCGTCTACTAGGACCAAGTAGTAGAGATGGTGGCTGGTAGGGGAGGGACAATTAAAACCATGTCTTCTGGTCACAGATGGAGCCATGCAACTAATGTGATCCGAGAGAACAAAATAGATAGCCCTTCGTAGTTGATGAAGGGCTATTACTGAAAGTTCAGCACTTGTTCTCGAGGCCACCTCAGAAAAAAAGAACAAGTGGTTTTGGGGAAGAAGGAAAGAGAAATTTATGACTTCTCTGGCAAAGAAGGAAAAATAGCAGACTGTTCTCAAAATACTGATTTTTCCTGAATACACAGAGATGCAGAGCTTTTGGAAGGGGAGGACCTGTTGTCACTCTACCATAGTTAAAGATTCTTCTCCGACCTTGACCTCGGCCCACCCAGGAGGCCTCACGACCCTGCCAGCCACACCCTCCAGGCCAGTTTTCTGTAGGGCAGAGAATAAAAGACACTTTCCTGTACCATCACCAGAGGCAGGGATGAGGACTCAGTTTTTAGAAGGACTTCTAAAGAGACAGAGAACTTTGCCATTTTCCAGGCTATTTTCTCTGTTACAGGACCCCTAAGATTAAGGAAACAAAAATTACCTTCAGGCTGAGGGTTCAGGGCCCAGGGCCCAGCAGGCATGGCAAATTTCTAAATTCCTGTGGCCATAAGAAAAATCGCACTCTCTTGTTAAACTTCTCAGCAATCGAAGGTATCAGGCAATGGTCAGAGCTCCTAACTCTAATTTATAACCCCGGCCTCTAAACTCTGATTACGGAGAAGAGACCTTGCTAACATTCTTTCCTGATAAACAACTACAGAAATCAAGCCAGGTTTAGTCAGTTTATGGAAGCTGCAAGTACAAACTGTCTTTGTGTCCCATCCAATAGTTCGCCTTTGGTATAAGAACCAAATTCCACCTCATTTTAATGCTAAAACCCTGCCCCCGAATGAACCTGGGTTGTATGTTACATGGGAAAGGACCCTAGGAAAGAGGCTTCAAGGGGGGTGGAGAAAAGCTCGGCCCACTGAACCAATGGAAAGGAAGGGCTTTATTTCAGCCAGGGGAGCAAACTGCACAGAAAAACTCAAAATGGCCGCCCTCCCCGGCTGACTTGGTCTTTCCCTTTTTATCTCCAGTCAAAAAGTTCCAACCCATGGGTACTTTTCTCATTGGTCAGTTTGAATCAAGTGGGAGAAGCCATTCCAGCCCCCTGAAAACTACAGGATTTCATAGAAGCTAAAATTTCCAGGTCTCAGGAAGTTAAGTCTACAAATTCCTGAGAGCTGAGCCATGGAGAGGACCCTGCAGGTGTATCCTTGGCGTCTCCTCGGGAAGACTCCTGTCCTCCCAGACCTCACCCTTCCCAGGTATCCTCTCTCAGCCCAAGATCAACACCTGTTGTGGATTCTAAACTCAGTTTCAGAAGCAGCATCCTTCACCCTGCAGGAAAGAGGGCTTCCCCCACCTTCTGGTGACCCCTCTCTCAGTCCACACCCCTGCCCCCTGATGTTTAGTCTGCCTTTGAATAAGTTCATGCCCATGTTGATCTTCTCTGGCCCTAAGCCTTCTTTTGTTGATTTCTGTTTCCCTCTGGACTTCTCCCTGAGTTTCAGAGTGTACCTCTGAATAACAGACAGGGGCTGCTTTTTGCTTTCCAGAGACCCCTTCAATAGAAACAGCAGCACATGGGTGGCGCCTGTGGCTCAAAGGACTAGGATGCCGGCCCCTGGAGGTGGCGGGTTCAAACCCAGCCCCGGCCAAAAAAAGAAAGAAACAGCAGCACATTGCCAATAAATACCTTGTGTTATGTTAATGTAAATTCTGGGCAAACAACTTAGAAATGGCCTCTTCTTTTCCTTTAAAAGCCCAGGCTGCTGGTCGCAGTGTGTGCTCAGGGCAACTACACCTGTGGCCCTTCCTCACTGCCTCAAGTTTGGCCCAAGGAAACTCTCTACTTGCTTTCCTCCTATTCATTTTGCCTTGTTTTTCTTCCCCCCACCCTTTAGGTTGCTGAGAGTAAAAGGAAGACTTCCTTTCCACTCTCCAAATTTTCACTGAAAACTCGACCCACAGTAAAGCAGACTGGTAGAATGATAAGAGAAAAGCTGTGCAGATTGTGCTGTTGGGTGGGGGAGCACAGGGCCTGCCCAGCACGCAGGTGACACGCACATACCCTGCAGGTGACAGGCACATACCCTGCAGGTGACACGCACATACCATATCCAAGCCTCATTTTAGAGGGGAGGGAGGAATGAAGGTGCTGAGGGGCAATAAATGATTACCAGGGAGGATGAATAGATACTGGGGAGAATGAATGGGGGGGACACATCGACTTACAAATAATTCTCTTTGACATGAAATTAACCTGAGAGACAGGTATTACCTTTAAAATGGATTGAACCAGGTCTGGTTGCATTCTTGGTCTTCTTTCCTGCAATAGATATTGAGGTAACCAGGAGAAGAAAAGACAATTGTTCTTCTGGATGGGTCTCTCTGGTCTTTATGGAGATAGAGTGAAAGCCCCTTCCAAGGCCTGTTGATCTCTAGGGGCCTTTCATTAAAAATACTCTTTATACCGAGGAGTCATACTTTGGGGTGAAGTTTCCTGCCCTCCTTCAAGGTCACACAGCTGTCGGAGCACAGGCCCTGAGAGCTAAACGCCTTGTCAAGGCCAGACGGCTAGAACAGGGCTGGCCTGTCTGAATCCAGGTGAACAGCATCCCCACCCCACCCCAACTTTGCAGCCTTTACAGGAGTAAGTGGCAATTGGTTCAGGAACTCATTTGGGGAGAATTGCCAGGGCTCCGCACAGTTGCCTAGGAACTGAGGTGAAGAGAAACAGTCGTGTGTGAGGGTAGGGCCAGGGAGGGGAAGGAAGGGCAGAGGGTCCCTCTAAAGCAGGGACGGGACGCGCCTTCCAGGCGTCTGTCTCAGGACACAAAACCACCACCAAGGCAGCCTGGGTGACTCAACTGCCCCAAGCCCCTCCTCCCTCACCGTGTGGGTAGAAAAGACTCTCACTCTGACCTACGCAAACGAAAACCCCACGCAAAGGCAGCAGAAGGAAAGAGGGGACATGGAAGGAGAAAAGGGAGGAAGGAGGAGATGGGCCGCCCACTTCTTCAAGCTCCTTCGCACATGCTCAGAGCTGACAGCGAGGTCAACTGAAATTTTAGAAACAAATACAGCGTAATGGGGCGCTATGAATGTAGAATGAGTTTTGTTTTGCTATTTGAATTATATAGCCTCCTAAGAGTTACCTACCGCCTTGCAGGAACAATAGGTAACACTGGAGAGAAAGGAGAATTCTAGAAAAATGGGCATGTTTTATAAGACAGCTTAGCTTTTGTTTTTTAAAACATCAGTTTTTTGGCCTGTGAAAATGAATAATAAGGGAAATCTGTTTCTCAGTCTCCCCTTGGCCTTGATAATTTTTTTCTTTTTTTTGAGACAGAGCCTCAAGCTGTCCCCCTGGGTAGAGTGCAGTGGCATCACAGCTCACAGCAACCTCCAACTCCTGGGCTCAAGTGAGTCTCCTGCCTCTGCCTCCCAAGTAGCTGGGACTACAGGCGCCCGCCACAACGCCCAGCTATTTTTTGGTTGCAGCTGTTATTGTTGTTTGGTGGGACTGGGCTGGATTTGAACCCACCAGCTCAGGTGTATGTGGCTGTGACGTTAGCTGCTTGAGCCACAGGTGCCGATCCGGCCTTGATAAATTTTTATTGTGCAAATATTTAAAGGGTTTTATTTTGAAGGCATGCCAAGTTATGAGGTTGCTGAGGGTGCCCATGTGCCCGGTCTGGCCTGGGTTTCAAATAGGAATTCGAGCCAGCACTGCATGTCTGGCTGTGGGGACCGATGAGACCAGGAAGGTGAGGCCAGGAAAGGTCAGGAGAGGGCCAAGACCAAGTTTAGGCATTAACCAAACCCTTCCAAGGGTTCTGAGATGGATTGGCATTACGCTCTGTCACTCTTCCACGACAGCTCTGGGGATTTCCAGGCAGCCGTGCCCTTTGAGAAGCCAAGTTCCCCGCGGAACTCTGCCTTCTCCCCAGTGAGGGAGGGCACACGGGAGCTCCTTGCAGAGACGGGCTGCCGGCCGGGAGAGGAAGTGGACGTTTGCTTAGCGAGGTGAGCATCTGTGTGGGCAGCAGTCTGGTTTGTTCTGAGTCAGTATAGAAGAGATAGGCAGAGGCAGGAGGCCTGCTGGGTGGCTGAGTGTGAGGCCTCTTGGGCCACTGGCTGCTGCAGCAGTTGCCACTTTGGCAGACTGGCCAGTGTACCCCCTGAAAGGACTGCTTTCTGAGAGAGGACCCGAGGGGCAGCAGGCTGTGGGGACAACTTTAGGGGTGGGAACAGAGGAATGTGCAAGTGATGGAGGCAAGGTGGCTGTTCCCAGTGTGCCAGCCAGCACCTGCCCACCTGCCCCTCAGGTAAGCCACGCTGGCCTGGCCGGAGAGGCAGCAGGTGTCACATACCAAGGTGACACCAGTCCTCTTCCAAATCCTTCCTTCAAGAACCAGTTCTAGATGGTGGAGAGACCTGGAGGACAGAGAGGAGGAGGAAAGAAAGCAGGCCCTTCTTGGTGACAGTGTGGCCCAGGGAGAGCAGGACAGGGAGGAGTTGGTCATCAAATGGGGTAGGAAATGGACACTTGAACCTGGACTGGACTGTTCAGGTTCCCAGCAGGGTCTGGAATATTAGGAAACTTTCCCTAATGTCATTCAGTGATGGGAAAGGCAGAGTTGAGAGGAGTGAATAAGACAAAAACATCACATTTGAATTCTTATTGAAATCAGATAGCTCCATAAACTGGCTGTCATGAACATCAAGGCCTGTCCCTTGAGAGGTACAAATAGAGCTGATGCTGTGAGCACCAGGGAACCTGTTGCAGCAAATGCAAAGATGGGGAACAGAGACGGGATGGGGGACCGTGCGGGAGGGTTGGTCATGGGAACAGCTACTCGGGCAACATCTACATGGCACAAAGGTACAAGGCAGGTTTGGGGTGGGAACGGCACCGCAGGTGCAGGACAGCCAGGGGACCTGAGCCCCGGGCGGGCTGGGGCAGAGGCACACTTGGATTCCTAAAGTTCAGAGCCCCGTCCCCCAGAGGTAGCTGGATTCATTTCCTAGAGGAGCCTTATTCTTAACTTTGGCAAACGGTAGCAAGGTCTAAGTCTTCATGTCACCAAAAGCAACAAAAGTCTCGGCCCATAGCATAGTGGTTTCAGCGCCAGTCACATACATCAAAGGTGGCAGATTCGAACTCTGCCCAGGCCAGCTAACCAACAACGAAAACTGCAACAAAAAATAGCCAGGCGTTATGGCGGGCACCTGTAGTCCCAGTTACTTGGGAGGCTGAGGCAAGTGAATCACTTGAGCCCAAGAGTTTGAGGTTGCTGTGAGCTGTGACACCACAGCATTCTACCCAGGGTGACATAGTGAGACTCTATCTCAGAAAAAAAAAGCAACATATTCATTAAAAATATTAATATTTTTAATAGCATTAAATTATTAATTAAAAATATTAATATTTTTAGCATACTAAAATATTAATATGGCATGATTCTTCCTCCACCTATGGGAGCTGGGGAGTATTATCATCATCTTGTTTACTGGTGAAAACACAGGCCCAGAGAGTTATGCAGACAGGTTACTTTCCACCAAAATTTGCCACCCCATTTCTCCACTCTCCTCTCTGCACTCTTTATCCCCTACTCTTGGCTGGATGCTGAGGCCCCAGAGCAGGGGTCCTCAAACTATGGCCCGGGGCTACATGTGTTAGTATGAATTGTATTTGTTCCCCTTTTGTTTTTTACTTCAAAATAAGATATGTGCAGTGTGCGTAGGAATTTGTTCATAGTTTATTTTTTTAAACTATAGTCCGGCCCTCCAACGGTCTGAGGGACAGTGAATTGGCCCCCTGTTTAAAACATTTGAGGATGCCTGCCCTAGAGGGCGGTGGGGTCATAGACCAGGGAAGCTGCTTCGCCAAATCAGGCTGCAGAGAGCGGCCCTCTAACCCCAAGTCCTGGGATGGGAGTGGAAACAGAAGTGAGTGGTAACCTTCTATTGTACCATACTACTGAGATTCTGAAGTTCCTGTGTGGCAGTAGCTTGTGGCTACCCCCAACAGTTTAGAGCAATGGGGTAACTGAGGGAAATCTCCAGCAGGTGGGAAGACTGGTGGTATAGTCAGACCTGCCCAACTTCAGAGATGGCCCAGACCAATCAGGCGTCCTTCCTCTAATGCGGGCTGTGCCTCATCCTCCCCATCCAGCCTGCACGTCTGTCCCTGAACCCAATGTTACCATGACAGGGAAGACGCAGGCTGAACCACGGGATGGAAGCAGGGTGACTGTTCTTAGTTCCTGGGCTCCCCACTAGCTGCGAGGCGTCCTGTTGGAACCTTGCACCCACCCACCTTGACATGGCACCAAACAGGAGGCCCAGGGCAGTGCGGCCAGCAGGTTTCTTTGGATCAAATCGTGTGATAGATGAGCTTCCCCCTAGAAGGGCGCCTGTTCATCCAGGGCTCTGGATTAGGAAACAAATTGAGGGGAGAAGTCCGTGTTGTAGACCCCAGCGGAGCTGGGGAGCCAGCCGGAGGACTTCCGTTTTCACCATTTGATGTAGAATCGGCCTGACAGTAGCAGTGATAATGACAGCTGACGTCTAGCCAGGGCTGCTGGGGTTCCAGGTGCCGCTCTTGGCTTGCACTGTCTCGTGTCATCCCCACAACCGTGGTCTCATGCACGAGGGTCTTCTGCCAAGTTCACCCTGCAAATGATAAACAAGGATTTCGGGGGCTCAGCACCCAGCCCAAGGTCACACAACCGGAGAGCAGCAGAGCCAGGACTCGCAGCAAAGCCTGACAACAGAACCTGCCCCAACCTCTGCTCTCTGCATGCTCAGGGTTGTGTCCTCCATCAGAAAACGAGAAAAAGAAGGAAAAGAGCGGGACTCAGAAATGAATTCCACGCACGTGCTTCTCTCGCTGTGTGCGCTCAGTAAGAGTAAAGCACAATTCATTTATCTCTAAGGAGACAGACAACACTGAATGGCTCTCTGACGGTTCTTCCCTTGCCCCAGGGGACCGTTTTTCCACCCACTGGGGTGGACATACTTGTCTCTGGAGATAAGCTCTCGCACCTCTCGGGTTTGTATCCCAATACTGGGCCGCACAGGCTCCCCTGACCAGGGTTCCAGAAGATGACTCAGCATTTGGGAAGCCGAGCGGAACACAGAGCCTACGTTTTGTCCATTGCATCAGCTTCATCACGAGGGACCATGCAGTTCTGAAGCCTTGTGGTTTCAGAGGCGTGTGCGAGCCACACGACCCCTGGAGGGCAGGCTTCCTTAATAGAAATGTTCAGTTAGGGCCGAAACGTGATCTGGGGAGGCCTCCAGTGAGCCCCGGGAAGCACGGGAGACCAGGAGCTCCAGTCAGCGTGCTATCATCATGGACAGAATGGGGGGGCCCCCAAATGTTCCACCGGGGCCTCAGACACCCTAACAATTCTACTTCTGCGAGATCAGAAACTCATGTTTGTCTAGCTTGGCAAGGCGCTGGAGGGAGCCGAGGGAGGCCGGGACCATCTGCACCTTCTCCGTGGGCAGGGCCTCTTTCCAACAGTACATCAGGATGTCGGGGAGGCAGGTGGGCCCACAGTGGGCCAACAAATCTTGGAAGGTGTCATTCATAAAATATCGAAATGCCGTGGATGCAGAGAACAAACCAAATGGCAATGACGTTTCTGTGCAGTGGGCGTTCGCTGGGAGCCAGTCCCCGTTCATCCCCGACTCTCCTCAGGTGCAGTCGCCTCTAGTTCGCATGGACTTGAGCCATGGGAACGGGTCCAACAGCTTTGAACTAGCAGAAGGGAACACTGGCCAGGAATGACCACTTTGTGACGGGTGCCACACACAGTTTTAAAACACTGTTCCATGTCTCTGTGTAACAAAATATAGGGAGGTTTCAGCCAAGGAGAGGATGGCAGATAAACCTTTTCCTAAAGCTATTCTCAGGTACAGAAAAAGGTATAACCCTGCTTCTGACTATGCCCAACACTCCCGGTTAATGGAACAATCCAGTGACAGGAAAGGGCAATGTGATACGAAGTTCAAGGCTAAGGAGCAGCACCTGCCCTAGCATTTGTGAGAACTGCAGTTCAGGCCCTGGCTGTCTCTCCTCTATCAGGAGACGCCAATGGCAGACAAGGACTGGTGTCATCTCAGTCGAGAGTCACAGCCACGTATAAATATCTCAGAGACGCTATTTACTTTCTCAGGCAGGTGTCTCTCTCTGACTGCTCGTCCCCCTCTTGCAGAATCTGCCAGAGTCCTTTTCAGGGAGTCCCCTGCAGCCCCAACATGATGGAGAGGAGGAAAAGAGGGATTGTTCCAACCCACAGTCAGCTGAACCCAGACTGGACACTAAGTTCTCCTCCCCAACTTCCACTGAGATCGGCCTCTCTCATCCTCTTCCTTGGAATTTGGCCGAAGAGATGCAGAATTTCCTTTGAAATCTTGAAATATGAAAGGATTTAACACTGAGGCATGGGCAGGGGGAAGCCATGTAGTATCCAAACACTTCGAGAAGACGAGCACAGTGGCTCATGCCTGTAAGTTTAGCACTCTGGGAGGCCGAGGCAGGTAGCTCGCCGAGCTCAAGAGTTCAAGACCAGCCTGACCAACATCAAGACCCCTTCTCTACTAAAAAATAGAACAACTAACTAGGTGTTGTGGCAGGTGCCTGTAGTCTCAGCGACTTGGGAGTCTGAGGCAGGAAGATCGCTTGAACCCTGGAGTTTGAAGTTGCTACTCTAGTCACGGACACAGAGTGAGACTCTCTCTCAAAAAAATCCAAACAGGCCAGGCGCAGTGGCTCACGCCTGTAATCCTAGCACTTGGGGAGGCCAAGGCGGTGGATCGCATGAGCTCATGAGTTCAAGACCAGCCTGAACAAGAGTGAAACCTTGTCTCTACTAAAAATAGGAAAACTGAGGCAAGAGGATTGCTTGAGCCCAAGAGTTGGAGGTTGCTGTGAGCTATTATGCTACGGCACTCTACCCAGGGCAACAGCTTGAGATTCTTTCCTAAAACAAACAAACATGTAAGAAATGAGGATATCCCATTTGCAGAGAGAAAGACATAAAGCAGATATGGGCAGAGACGCAGGCATGAGCTAAACAGCCCTGGAAAAAGAGGAATGAGAAGTCCCTGTTCTTGAATCTCCACATCTGGTTCTACCCCGTTGCATGCCCTACCCTTGAGCCCTTTGAGCTAACATTGTAGGTGTCAACAAATCCACTTTGCCCTTAGCTGGTAAGGTTTCTCATGGGAAGTGATCAGACTGAAGTTGCCCTGTGACCTGCCTCCTGCCAGTGCAGCAGGCCAGGAGGGGGTCTGGACGCCCGGCGACTGCCCAGCACCCTTCCCTAGATTTCCCCACATGCCAGACGCTCAGCTAGGGACTGGGGCAGCAGGAACAGCAGGAACAGCACACACCCATGCACACACAGGTCCCTGCACACTCAGGTCCCTCCACGCTTCCTCTCAGGGCCCTGCGCACACAGGTCTCTGCACACACAGGTCCCTACACACTCAGGTCCCTGCACACACAGATCCCTGCACACCACACAGGTCTTTGCACACACAGGTCCCTGCACACACAGGGACCTGCACACTCAGTTCCCTGCATGCTTCCTCTCAGGGCCCTGCACACTCAGGTCCCTGCACGTTTCCTCTCAGGGCCCTGCACACATAGGTCCCTGCACACTCAGGTCCCTGCACACTTCCTCTCAGGGTCCTGCACACTCAGTTCCCTGCACACACAGGGCCCTGCACACTCAGCTCCCTGCATGCTTCCTCTCAGGGCCCTGCACACTCAGGTCCCTGCACGCTTCCTCTCAGGGCCCTGCACACATAGGTCCCTGCACACTCAGCTCCCTGCATGCTTCCTCTCAGGGCCCTGCACACACAGGTCCCTGCACGCTTCCTCCCAGTGCCTGTCAGTTCCTAACGAGTGAGGAAATAATAGAATCA
This sequence comes from Arctocebus calabarensis, assembly GCA_963573935.1. Lineage (NCBI taxonomy): Eukaryota > Metazoa > Chordata > Mammalia > Primates > Lorisidae > Arctocebus > Arctocebus calabarensis. Next base: position 14,133 of record CAUYON010127134.1, on the reverse strand, counting down.
CTTCCCCTTTACCAGTGGACACTGGCGTCCATGCTTCTGAGCACGAACACGCAGTCCACATGTCTCTGACATCTGTGATGGCAGCGTCTCAAAAAGGAATGTGCACTGGGAAGTGGGTGGCAGTGACAACAATAGCCTTTATTTATGTGTTTTCCCTGAAACAGGTGGGTCTGTGGGAAGCATTGTGATTCCGACCTAATGCTGAGCTAAGCAGGGCCGTGCTTCCCTTCGCTTCTTTAGACAGAGAGTTGCAGAAGGATCGTGGCAGGCTCCCTGAGATTGCTCACATGCTGCAGCTAAAACAGGAAGACAAATCCAAACTCCCCTCCCAGGCATGGGCTCGCTCCTATGGGGCTGCTGCTGCCTGTCCTGACAAGGCAGGCTGTGGCCCTGAGCACGTGGAGCGGGTGTTGAACGTTGCTTCTTGGGACTCCACTCCAGAGCTTCTGGTCGACTTGAGTCTAGTCCTAAGTTTTCCTATCCAGGCGACTGATCGATGCTCCAAGGCCACACTTGAGAAGCATGGAGAGTCTGTCTGTGTGTCTGTCTTCCCTCTGGTCCCTGGGAATTAGAGGCACCAGTTTAAACATTGGATTTATTTGTTTGAAGTTCAGGTTTATGGTCCTGCAAGTCTCAGACCACAGAAGCAGCTGCTGGGAGGAAATGACCTCTTATCCCACCCTAACGCAGCGAGGGGGTCCTGCCCTCAACCTCTGGGCTTCCCCCGGGGATAGGGGTGGGTGGAGGCCTGGGATTGTGGGCCTGCGCCTTAAGTCCAGAGAGCACTGTGCGGGCATCAGGGAGATATTCCCGGGGCTGGGTCAGCTGCAGCTGGATCCCCGGGCAAGGGCTGTGTGATGTGTGGAGTATCTTGGAACTGCCACTCCTGCCACTCGTCCACAGCTGGGTTACAGGAAACACCGGTGCAGCCACCAGGGGACACACTCATCTTCATTTTGCTTGTGGGCCTATCCCAACCCGCGTCTCAGTCCATCCAGCAGCTCTCCCCTTTTGTTTTCATGAAAAAAAAAATCCCAAACTTATCTTAAATCAGGGCTCTGGTAACTGGACCCTGTCTTGATTCCTGTGCTCTGGCTTCTCTCGAAAATCTGCTCATTCCTCAGCTTCTCCAAGGCTAAGAGCTCACTCTCCTGTCTTCTCAGAACTCTCTGGGACAGAGCAGCTGCTTTTTGTAGATAGACCCTACTTATACGATGTGATGCCACCTTGGGAGGCCCCAGACTCTGACCCTCTGCCTGGATTGTGCCTGGTGTGCTTATGGTCTCTGCAGCTCCCTCCGCCTGCCTGGCCTCACCTGTCGCCACGTCCCCTCCCCCACACCGGCCCACCCTGGGTTTGTTCCAATCTGTGGCCAGTCAAGTGGGATGTTGAGTTTCTAGATCCTGCTTCATCCTGGCTGGGCTTGCCTAAGGTCTGTTTCTGAGAGATTCAGAGCCAATTAGAGATACCATCTCCTGAGAGTATAATTGTTTCCCATGCAGCTTTTAAACTGGAGCCCCAGTCGGGGCTCTTGGTTAGGAAACTTGTGTCACTGCTATTTAAGCAAAACTTAAGATCCTGTGAAGGAAAGAAAACATGAAAGAGAGAAGTGGGAGCAAAACTAGAAATGGGGCGAATATGGGATTTTCCCTGCCCTCTCTCATCATATCCTAGTGTTAGTGGGACAAGATAATGACTACCGACTCAAAGTAGAATTCCAGAAAGGAGTCTTTTATTAACCACGTGGCCATCTCAGCAAAGTCCAAAGCAGACTAAGTGAGAGAGCATTGAGAGATCTGAAGTTGGGGTTTTTCTAGTCTGAAAGTTGTCAAAGGACCAAACCGGTGGGCTGGAAGTTAGCAATTAGCAAGCATGAGGTCATGACGACCCCTTTTACAGAAGCGAACCTTGCAATTTAGCAGTTTAGTCAATAGGTAACACAAAGGGCATCTAGCTAACAATAAGGTAACATAATGCAGATCTAGCAACTAATGCATAAGTAAAACGATTGGTCACAGCACTTAGCTCGTTAACGCTCATCATGATAGTACTTGGCCCATTTGTTCTTTTTTTATTATTAAATCATAGCTGTGTACATTCATGCAGTCATGGGGTACAACGTGCTGGTTTTATATGCAACTTGAAATATTTTCATCGAACTGGTTAACATACCCTTCATGGCATGTTCTTAGTCATTGTATGAAGACATTTGTATTCTGCATTGAGTAAGTTTCACCTGTACCCTTCTAAGATGCACCACAGGTGTGGCCCCACCAATTACCCTCCCTCTACCCCAACCTTCCCCCTCCCCTCCCTTCCCATATTCTTGTGTTATAGTTGGGTTATAGCCTTCACATGAAAGCTATAAATTAGTTTCATATTAGGGCTGAGTACATTGGATAATTTTCTTCCATTCTTGAGATACTTTGCTAAGAAGAATATGTTCCAGCTCTATCCATGTAAACATAAAAGAGGTAAAGTCACCATCTTTCATGGTGCATAATACCATGAAAGGCTACATAATATTCCATGGTATACATGTACCACAATCTGTTAATCCATTCATGGGTCGATGGGCACTTGGGCTTCTTCCATGACTTAGCAATTATGAATTGGACTGCAATAAATACTATGGTACAAATATCTTTGTTATAATGTGATTTTTGGTCTTCTGGATATATACCTAGTAGAGGAATTATAGGATTGAATGACAGGTCTATTTTTAGATCTCTGAGTGTTCTAGAGACTCTATATCCATGGATGTCTTGCTGGTTGTTCTTTTAAATGCTCCAGCCCTTGAAATCACTAAGAAAAAAGAAAAGACCTTGTAGTTCTATGATCCTGACTTCTGATTGGAAGAGTAGGGGTACTGATCTCTCAGGTGGCTGGGTCCTTTTTCTTTCCCTATTTACACACTAATTATTGCTAGATTTTCCTTGTGGGGGTTTAGTTTCTAGTAATAAAATAAATAAAATACATTTTATTTATTGAAAATAAAATAAATATTCTACTAATAAAAATATCGGTGGGGGTTTAGTTTCTACTAATATGGCAGACCACCTATTCTGAAAACCCCCCCTACTGCAACATCCCTAGAAATGCTGTGAAGAGCACAGCAAACAAGAAAGTCAGGGAAAACCCATGGTACGAAAACGGAGGAGGGAGAGTGAACCCAGAGTACGAGGCAGGTGTCCTGAGACGATTGTGTAATTTTCGTGCCCTTGGGTTTTAAGGACTATTCAGGGGATGAGGGTCTGGTGCCAGGTGGGGAGGTGGAAGCGAAACTCCTGTCAAAACCTGGAAATTCTACAGTCAAAGCGTAGATTAAAGAGGAAGATGGTTACTGGTAAAGGGAGATGATGAGGACTACCAAGAGAATGACTGTATTTGGGCTTTGAGTGGTGAAAAAAGGCTGTCCTGGAAAATTTTCAACCTTGTGCTTGTCATTCCATGAGCGTGAGTTTGAATTTACATCACCTGTGTGCTTGAGAACACCCTAAGCTGAGAAGAGTTGGGACGTTTGGCTGGAAGCAAAGCAAATCTTCTTCAAATAATAGAATCACCCCTAGGCCTTAGAACAGCGATTTTCAACCTGTGTGCCATGAGAGGATCTTAGGAATGGTGCGAAAATATTTTACAGATCATTAATTAAATTATTTTCAAGAAGTTCAAAGTATAGTAAATATATTCTTTTTTTTTTTTACTCTTTTTCTTTTTGATCAACATAATTTAAGTGGGTGGCAGAAGTTTAACTACAGGTTCAAATGTGCTAAAATGTGAGATAAAAATAGTTGAAAAACACTGCCTTACCTTACAAGATTCCCACCAAAAACCAAGCACACAGAATTAGTGAAAATGAGAGACACAGATTATCCTTTGGTCTGGCCCCTACCCTCCCACACATCTCATATCCTCCCTGGAGTACCGTTGGTGTTTGGTAAATCATCATTTTCTTATAATTCTTTGAAAAAACAGCAGTAAAGGCCCCCTCTAAGATGCTTCAACTAGTTCTAGTAGTAATTTGACAGTTTAGTCACCTAGTTTAGAGCAGGGCTGCAAAGTCTGACAGATCTCATTTGAATTCTTACTTGCCACTCAGATGACATTGGGTAGGACACACGAACATCTAAACCTCAGAGTTCCCATGTGTGAAACGAACATTGTGATAGCATCTACCTTATGTGAGTATGGGTCTTCAATAAGATGATGCATGCCTCTGTTTAACACGATTCCTGACACATAGTAAGTAAAAACAATATTTATAACACTTTAAAATATTATGTCATTATTGCTTATTATTGTACTGTTATTCATTCCTGTAATTTTGCTCTGAGGTTGGACAGCTCGTATTACAAAGTCTGCACCCCAAGTCCACTGACTTGGTGCTATGGGCTGAATGTCTGCAACCTTCCCCAAATGCATGTGTTTAAACCTCATCCCCAATGTGATACTATTGACGGGTAGGGCCTCTTGAGAGATGGTGAAGTCATAAGGGCTGAAGCGTCATGAATAGAGGCCTGAGGGAGCTTGTTCACTCCTTCTGCTAGGCGAGGACAGATAAGATGTGCCTCTGAGAAATGGTTCCTCACCAGACACCAAAACTTCTGGTGCCTTGATCTTGGACTTCCCAGACTCCAGAACTATGAATAATAAAACAATCTTTTCTTGTAGCACCCTGAAGGCACTAAGAAACTGCTTTACATGGAATGCCCGGTATCAAACTTTCTTTGTTCAAGCTCCATCTGGATAACAATGCCTTAATGTGACTTGCACTAATATAGTCCATAAAGCCCCTTTACAGAATTATCTCCTTATGCTCCATTATTTCATTAGGAGAATGGGATGGATTGAGAAAATTAAGGTTTAAAGAGGCTGAGGGCCCAGGCCTGTTGGTAAATGATCAAGCAAGAATTCCCCTGGTCCTTTAAGTCTCGGTTCCATGACATTTCGAATATGGCAGATCACTTCATTCATAAACAAGCTATCTTTACTGAGTTCCTTCCGAGAGCAAGGGCCAGGGGCTGCGGACACTTCATTGCTCGGGATGGCTGTGGGAGAGTCATGCAAGAACTGGTGGTGGGATAAGGACCAAAGCTAGGAAGGAAGTCCTATGGGAGGACGTAGGAGCAACACCTCGCCGGGGATTGGGAGAGTCATGAAAGATGTCTCAAGGCTCCCAGCCCTCACCGTGGCTTCTGCCAACTGCAGCCAGAACATGTCCTCCAGACCTTTCTCCAAAAGCACCGCAGCCCCCAAATAAACTCTTCACCCACCCCACAACAACTTCCAACCCTGCTCATTGCAACCCACGCACACAGATTCTTATGTTCTTATCCCCTTAAGACACAAACGGCTCTCTTGGAAGGTGTTTTCGTGCACCAGGATGAGTTGCTGCCTGAATCTGGGGATGCCGAGATGGAGGGGAGACCAGCAGGAGGGCAGGAGACAATTTGGAAGGGCAGGCTTCAGAGAGGCGGGAAGGCACAGCCTGGCCCACCCTCCCGTCTCTCCTGTAGCAGACTCTTTAAGCAGTGTAAGGGCCATGGGTCAGTTTGCCATCTGCTCGCTGATTAGAGAAAAAGATGTTGGCAAGCTTTCACAGGAAAGAGGATTTGTCTCGGGTGTCTTCTTTCTTCCCTTTCAGGATCCCACTGTCCCAGCACCCAGTGTGCGTCACCTGCAGCTGCTTTGGAAAGTGGCCCGTCCTAGGGAAGTAGAGAGGCCAAGGGCTGGGAAATAGGAGAGTCCGAGAGAAGACTAAAGGGCTCATCCTCTCCTCACCCCACCCAGCTGCCCCCACGTCCAGCTCTTCTCAGGACCTACCTTCAAGAGAATGGGGGGGAGGGAGGGAAAGTCTCATGACTGAATAATTTGTAAGCAAATATTTCTAATAAAGACCCTGAAGTCCATGTCAGTGCTCAGATTTAAATCCTCTCTTAAAACTGAATGTAGGCAATAAAGTTAGCCCAGCACCAAGCCCCTCGGTTTTTCATAAGGCAATGTCTTACAGGGTTTCCGAGTTTTAAGTTACAGGATGCTTTCAGTGCTGCTTGGAGTTGGAACACAATTTCATTTTATAGCTTGAGAAACATTTCAAGTGGTAACTACTCTTCGGAGAAGTCTGCGGAGTGAGTGACCGTTACAAACAGCAGGTGCAGTGGGCAAGAGAAGAGGGACGTGAAGTCTCTGTAGACCCTTCTGGAATATCCAGAGTTGGGGGAGAGGGACTAGAAGAACAGACCCTCAGAGAAGACGGGGTGACCTGAGGAAGACAGAGACGGACTTCTAAGGAAAGCCCATGGGACCCGAGGCAAAGCCTCGGGCCCGGTCAGTGCGCGGCATTGGGCTCCTCGCTTCATTTTGCTCTTAGTGGAGCGTTCAACTCAGTGTCGCAAAACGGTGTGAGCAGGAAGCAAAAATGAGAATTTTCTCAGCATGTGCAGTGGCCCAAACCTGTGATCCTAGCACTTGGGAGGCTGAGGGGGGATCACCTGAGCTCTGTTTCAGACCAGCCCGAGCAAGAGTGAGATCCTGTCTCTACAAGAATTAGCCAGTGTGTGGTACACACCTGTTGTCCCAGCTACTCGGGAGGTTGAGGCAGGAAGATGGCTTAAGCCCAGGAGTTGATGGCTGCTGTGAGCTATGACAATGCCACTGCACTCTGGCCCAGGCAAAAGAGTTTCTCTTAAATTCTGGAAAATAAAGGGGCTCAGGCAGGCCTGCTGGGAGATCTCTCCAACGGAGCGTGACACAGAATGGGAAGCAAGATGACACACAGTGCCCTGAGTGTGCCTGTGGGGCCCAGAGAGGGATGTGGCAGAGGAAAATGGCTGTGCCCAGCAGGAGATGGCAGAAGAGTGCAAACACCCAGTGACCCAGGCCAGAATGTTTCAGGAGCACAGAACCAGGCCCTTCATAAACAAGCGAGAGCAAGAGGCAGTGGGGTTGGGGGAGTGACTGTTCAAGTGTCCGTAGGCTGGGGAGGCCTAGGGGGACCGAACTCCACAGCTGGCTCCAAGCTCCTGCACCAAATGCCCTTTTCCATTCTTCTCTCCCCTGGAAAAGAGCTCTCACTCCAGCCGACTTCACTCATCAGAATCTCACACACGCAAAGCATATGAACACACAGAACATAAATTTATCCCAACCTAAAAGAGGGCATCCCATTAACCATGCCTTAAGAAGGAGGCAGGTCACATCCGTGCAGGGTTCCGCGGCGTGTTTAAACCTGGGGTTACACACGGCCCATTGGCTCAACGTAACATGCTGGCGAGGTCAGCACCCAGTGAGAAAGCCTGATGTAAAACCAAATGTGAGTACGGCCAGGTAGTGGAAAAATCCCTCTAGTTGGGGGTCTCAAGCTCCCGCTAACAACCACCGGCTTCTTAGCAGAGCCACGTCTCACAGCTCCTGTGAGCCAGACTGATGTGGTTATTTGAGATCTTATCAGTTCTGGAAGGGGAAGAAGTTAAATTCGTGTAGCCTTCTGGAAAGGATCAAGTGTTTTGCCTTCTACCTGGAGATCTGATTCTTCTTGACAGGGGGATGAACTCGTGAGCTAATGTAAGGAACCAGTTCTTAGAGACTCCAGAGTGTTTTGAATTGCGTTTGCGAGGTTTGTTTTAAGATGTGTCTGCCTTCCACGGTGACATATGCCAGTACGTCTGTGCTGAGAAAGCTCCTTTTAGGAACCTTCTCCTAAAAAAGGGCCTGGAACCTTGGTAGTTAACCTTTGGCCTGATGTTTGAAGACATGTCTCACCCTGTGCCTCCAGTCCTACTGCCAGCCACTGTCACCTGACTGTGTAACGGGGATGACAAGAAACCACTGGGCAGAGTAGCATCCTTTAACTTCAGTGGGCTCCTTAACCCCCTGGGCCTAAATGTCCCCTTTCTGAAGTGTGTGGGGGGGGGTATATTCTACAATCCCTAAGGCCCCTTCCTCACAACTTCATTCTGTAATCCAGTGGGCTGGGCCCTCGCTGTGGGACTTGTTGGAAAATGTTCCTGTGGGCAAAGAATGAAATGCCCGAAAATCTCCCGAAGTCCAGAGATTCATTTGCCCATCTGTGGTGGTCTCAAGAATTTCTCCTCTACTGTAGTCATGTTGAGTGCATGTGTTTGTGTGTCTATGGGCCATTGTCAGAGACTTGTTTAGTGGTTTTTGAGCTCTGCTCGTGACCTTGGTTCCCAGGCTTTGCTGTGTGTCTCACTCATTCAGTGCCCATTCCTTTGAGTAATTGTGTTGCCTGCACCAGTCACCACTAATTAAACACAAATATGTCATGTGTGTTTTTAAGTGGTAACCATTTTGCATATGGCATCCCCTCTTCCTCCCAGCAACCTATAAGGCAGTGACTATTCATATCCCCTTGTTATAGATCAGAACAAAAGAGGCTGAGAGAAGGTGAAGGAAATGCTGACGCAGGGATCTGGCATCAGACAGTCTGACTCCAGAGACCACCACCTTGACCATGACATTATCCAGGCTTTAGGGAAGTCAAACTTGAGTCAAACATGGCCCCTACCTTTATCCTTCAGAAGGGGAGGCAATTGGAAAATAAGCACAGTGAAATACAAGTGTTATCCTAGGGGAATGAGTTCTTAAAATGGTGTGGGAAAAAAATAGCATAGAAAGCAAGGACCTCTAGAAAGCCTGGCTGGAGGGGAGAGATGGGATCAGGAGACCACCAGTGAGAAAGAAAACTGAGTTCTGAGCTAAGCTACAGATTTTGATGACGCTCAGACTTTCTCTAATAGAGCCATCATATAAAGTCCAAACCAATGTCTGGTAGCAGACTCAGCACCTTTTTAGCACAGGTGAGCCCTCATTGGTCAGGGAGATACCAGCTTCTCTCCAAGAACCTGGAAACGAAGAATTTATAAAACCTGGCCTTTGATGAGTTAAAGTATCAGGTGTAAGAACTCAAATGACTCCTCATAGGGCACGGCCTATCTGAAAGTGTTAACATGGGATAAAATTGGGACACTCAGACCAGAAGAAGGATTGGCCAGCCATCTTTGACAATCTCAGACTGCAGGCCAGTGCTGCCCCGTCCAGCAGTCTTTAGGAGAGGGCAGGCCCTTTTAGGCTAAAGCTAGAACTCAAGGCATTTGCATATCCTCTGCTGTCTCTTCCTGATGACACTGTAGAATAAGCTCCCCTGTTTCCAATCCCATAACTTTGCTTCCCCGGGGGACAGTGTTTTGACTAGACAATTTGTGTACCTCAAATTTGACAATATTTCTCAGTATAAAATAATAAGTTATCCTTCGAGGTATCCATCAGCCAGGTGAGAAAACTGAGGCACAGGGACTATGAATTCTCCAGAATTCTTTTTGTAATGTTTCATAAACTGTCATTATCAAAATCATCACCGCAGCCAGGCCCCATCACCACTGCTACATTTCACAGGGCATTAAATATGCAGCGTCCAATTTCAAATCGAAAATTCATTTTATTATATCTCAGACAAGAAACAGTACAATTAATCAAAGGATGTGTCTAAACCATCAACACAGTTTTGTCATCTTCAACAGTAGCGTGTTTATGCCAACAGAGAAGAAGCCTAGAAAGTGAGTGGCAATGAAATAGTAAAAAGCGCTTTCCACAGCTTGTTGAGAATTGAATATTTTTTCTTGCAAGAAGTGGTCCAAAGCCTGGAAGAAGTTGTAGTCCATTGGTGTGATGTCTGATGAATACCGTGGATGACAGAGTTTCCAAGTCCAGCTTCTGCAGTTTGAGCAGCGCTGTTTGTGCGATGTTAAGCATTGACTTGCAGGAGGACTGGCCTGTCTCTATGGACCAATCTCAGCTGCTTAATCACAAGCTTCCTCATTGGTTTGTCCAATTGGTTGCAGTAGACATCCACTGTAATTGATTGAACAGGTTTCATGAAGCTGCAGTGGATAAGACCCGTGCTGGACCACCACACAGACATTAGCTTTTTCTGATGAATATCCAGGTTTTGACTGGGCTTCTACACTTCATTTTTACCCAGTCACTGTGCCGAAAGCTTATGATCGGCCAAAGAATTATTTATTATTCTTCTCACATAACAATACAGTGTAGAAATGGTTCACCTTTTTATGTCATAACAGCAAAGAAAGGCAAGCTTCAAAACAATGTCTTTTCTCATGCTCATTTAATTCATGAAGAACTCAGTTATCCAGCTTCTTCACCTTGCCAATTTGTTTCAAATAGTCCTTTATTTTTGGATTAATAATATCAAACTTTGCTGCTAAATTCACACATACATTGAGATGGATTTACTTCTACTATGGCTTTCAGCTCAAATTATCCTTGTTGGTTTCAGGTCACCCACGTGGTTCATTTTCAAGATAAAATCAGTGGAATGGAACTTTTCAAACCATTGACATACTGTGTATTCATTAGCCATGTCCTTTCCAAATACATCATTGATATTTTAAACTGTGTGCTATATTGATTCCACAATGGAAATCATATTAAAAAATAACATGCATTTTCTCTCTCTTTTTTTTTTTTTGAGAAGAAATCTCATTCTGTCACCCTAGGTTGAGTTCCATGGCATTAGCCTAACTCACAGCAACCCTCAAACTCCTGGGCTCCAGTGATCCTCCTGCCTCAGCCTCCTGAGTAGCTGGAACTATTAGCACCTGCCACAATGCTTGGCTTGTTCTTCTATTTGTAGTAGAGATAGAGTCTCACTTTTGCTCAGGCTGATCTCAATCTCCTGAGTTCAAGTGAAAGAAAAAAAATTTTTTTTGACTCTCCATGATTGTACAAAAATTGCTCTAAAAAAAAGGTGTTGTTTTTTTTTTTAGAGACAGAGTCTCACTTTGTAGCCCTCAGTAGAGTGCCATGGCGTCACAGATCACAGCAACCTCCATCTCCTGGGCCCAAGTGATTCTCTTGCCTTAGCCTCCCGAGTAGCTGAGATTACAGGTGCCTGCCACAACGCCCAGCTATTTTTTGGTTGCAGTTCGGCCTGGGCCAGGTTTGAACACGCCACCCTCGGTATATGGGGCCGGCACCCTACTCCCTGAGCCACAGATGCCGCCCCCAAAAAAGTTTTTTTAAATGAACATTCTCTCTATAATTTGGTAATGCCACACTTCTTAATTTTGTCCTTTATTTTATGAAAAACAATATCTCATTATGGTCCTTTTTTTTGCATCTCCCACATCAGTGAGACTGGCCATCTTTTCACACACTTGTCGGCCATAGCACTTTTTCATCCACACTTGTATTTCTTATCTAACTTCCGTTTTCAATAATTTATTAACATCATAATCACCTGTCCTCTATATTTCCTCATAAAAGGCGCATTCCCTCCAATGATTAGGTTATTTTACATTTGTCACATCTATATCTAAAAAAATTTTTGGAAAGGTAAGTATAAGCCAAAACATGCATTTGAAAGGATGAATATGCACATTCCCAATAGAAACCAAACAAGAATTATCAAAGTGAAATGTCAGTGATATCAACTGTCAAACTTAGTACTTACAGAAATTGGACATTCCATACTTAATAATCTAATACAAACAATTTTATTTAAAAATATATTTTAAAACTCATGGGCTTATGTTCTATCCCATGATTTATTAGTGTAGTTTGGAGTAAGAGAAAAGAGGCCTTCTGCGTTTGTTTATTGTTCAATAAATGAAGGTGAAGATTCTTTATAGTGTCCAAACACAATCTCTTCCTGTTCAAGTCCAGAAACTGAACTATCTCCTTGTGTTCTTGATGCCAAATGCACTGTTTCTGGCTAATTTCACATCTGCCACCACAAGAAAACAGTAGCAATCTTGTTATTACTGATGCCATGACTCTCTACCCCCTGTTTGTACTGAAAGGATAGATCTGCTGGGCTCTGCATTACACAGTTCTGCTGATTTAAAGTCAGTTACCTCGTTATTGGTGACACTGCATCATCCATTGAGCTGTTTGTAAATGTTGGCTTTAAGGGACACTCTCAATGTATCATATCTTCTATACTAACTAGGTGGCATTCCAGTTAAAAGAACTTTTCCTTCTCACCAATTTACTTGCATCTGTATTTGTTTATTTCAGTATCGAATCAGGATTTTGATGTATTCACTCAGTTATAATGTACTTTGATCACTTGTTTTGATGTTCAAATTGTCCCAGAATTAAGAAACATGGATTTTAAAAATATGTCTGGGGGCGGCACCTGTGGCTCAAGGAGTAGGGCACTGGCCCCATATATCAGAGGCAGCGGATTTAAACCCAGCCCTGGCCAAAAACTGCAAAAAAAAAAAAAAAATGTCTGACTCTAAATATACAAGTCTTGCCCAGAGTAGGCAATACTCTGAACCATAATTCGTTTTCTTATCACGTTAAATTTGTCATTTTGCAGGATAATTGCAGAACACATTACAAGAATGTGTTCTCCTGAATTCTTTAGACCCTAACCAAGGCCTTCCTAGAATCTGACCTCTTTCAATGTTGACCGCAGTATCACCTTCCACATCCTTCCATCAGTAGAGAGCATGGGTAAGGGGCCTTGGGCAGCTAGAAGGCTGGTTCATTCAAACAAAAAATGTCCATCCTTAATCTGGCAGGGATTAAGATGCATCAGGGAGGACATGAGATCAACACCTCTCTTCCTATCAAGAGAAGCTATTAACTGAAAGGCATTATGAAGGCCTTGCAGGCCTATTGAAACAAGAATGACCACCCCTGGAGGATTCCCTAACACATGGCACAGAGCCTGTGGCGGGAGGGATGACAGCTCTGGGTGCCAGCAGGACCCACTGCTACCCTTGCCACCTCCAGTTGAAATTCTTTTAGACTATGTAGGCACCTTGTTTCTTTTTTTTTTTTCTAGATTATATTAAGAAATTAACGTAGCTTAATCGCACCCCATTTATGTTCTAGGTTAATGCACATGAAAAGATGATAATTTTTCTTTGGAACTTACAAGTACAATCTGCAAATACATGATTTTGAGAATAATTTAATACATTGACTTCATGTATAGTTGTTCATGATACAACTATATTCTAACATCAATGTTTTAAGAAATGGATCCTTACAAGACCAAAATAACCCACAGGCCATGAGGTTGTTTTTCACTTTTTCCTTCTTTTTTTTGTTCAAACAAATGTGCACCACAATATTTTAACAAGTAAGGCAAATGCCACGAATAGCTATAGTTTGCAAGTGTTTGCACTGTACCAATCTGGAACCTAGGGGAGGTGAATTAGAAGCGGTAGTCATTCTAATTGAACAATCAGGGAACATCAGGTCAAGCAGGTTTGTAGCATCAAAACTGTCCATTTAAGTTCCTTTTTTCTTGCCTATCAGAGATCCCACATTGTCTCCAGCCTCTTTGCTGTGTTTTGTGGGAGAACCATCACAGAGAGGGAACTTTTTAGATCTCTGACAATGGCAGTACACTGCTTTATCTCCCAAATCCTCCCTGTCAAAAGCATGTACTATTGTAGGGTTGTCTTTCTGGATGTGAAGCTTTCTCACCACTTTAGTGCCGTGATCTTTGACATAAAATCTTCTGTAAGCTAGATAAGCAATTGCAGCTGTTCAGCAGTGATGGTAACTTCTGAGACCCATTCAACTCGGATACTGGACGTGGAAATTAGACTCACGGCGTTGTCACTTATAAGGATACTGAGCACAGCCCAGCTGTGAGGACAGCGGTAGCCAAGGTGCAAGAGGCTAAGAGCCTGTTTCTTATCAAAATTTTCATTCTCTAGTTTTAGCATCCGTTGATAATTTATAAATCTATCGTTTCTTCTATACTAATTAGGTGGCCATCTAGTTAAAAGAACTTCTCCTTCTCACTAATTTACTTGCTTATTTGTTTATTTATATCAGTATGGAATCAGAATTTTATTTTATTTTCTTGGCTATAATGTGCTTCAATCACTTCTTTTGATGCTTAAACTGTTCCAGAGTTAAGAAACATGGATTTTAATAACATTTCTGACTCCGAGAAACGATGTGACCTGAAGCAAGTCACGTTCATTTTTTTTTTTTTGTAGAGACAGAGTCTCACTTTATCGCCCTGGGTAGAGTGCCATGGCGTCACACTGCTCACAGCAACCTCCAGCTCTTGGGCTTAAGCGATTCTCTTGCCTCAGCCTTCCTAGTAGCTGGGACTACAGG
>CAUYON010127133.1:0-25965 GCA_963573935.1 Arctocebus calabarensis | reverse complement strand
TACCCTGCTAAGATGCACCATAGGTGTGATCCCACCAATTGCCCTCCCTCCACCCATACTGGTCTACTGACAGTAAAATGGTATCCAACAGCGTCACATGTAACAGAGAAATCTTTAGTAAAGGAAGAATCAATCAAGGTTGGAATCTTTATTGTTGTCTTACAAGAAATTGCCACAGCCACCCAGCCTTTGCCAACCACCACCTTGACCAGTGTGCAGCCATTAATATTAAGGAGACACCCTCTACCAATAAAAAGATTACAACTTGCTCAAGGCTCAGATGATCTTAGAATTTTTATAGAAATATAATTTTAAAATTAAGGTAATTACTTTTTTAAAGACAAATCCTATGACAGTACACTTAACAGACCACATGCACTGGGAAACCAAAAATGCTTGCAATATTTGCATTATTGCAGTGATTTGAAACTGAACCCACAATATCTCAGAAATATACTTGCATTCCCAAAGGTAAGTTCATTTACTGTTTAAATACATTGTATAGAATTCAAAGTTAGGAAAAAGTGTATGATGGAAAGTGAATCTGTATCTTGTCCTTTATCCATCCAGTTTATTTTCCTCAAAGATAGCAGTTGCTGCTGAGTCTTGTATAGCCTTCCAGAGACATGGAGGAGGTCTCCAGAGCCTGCCTTTATCTGGAGTCCACAAGCTACAGCCCTCAGGCCAAATCCGGCTTGCTAGCTGTTTTGTAAATACAGTTTTAATAGAACGCAACTACACCTTTCCATTTATGTGTGGTCTTCGGCTGCTTTTATCTTACAGCAACAGAGTTGTGTAATTGCAACAGAAACCATCTGTTCCACAAAGTCTAAAATATTTGTTATTTGTCCATTTGCAGAAAATGCTTGCCAAAACCTGATCTACACAATCAAATGGATATATATAAGTATATATCCATTTTCTCCACTGCTTGTATCAAACTAAATATACTGCTTTGATCCTTTTTGTAAATTAAAAATATTATTTTGGCAGTAATCTCAAAGCAGTATATAGAAGTCTGCTTCATTCTTTGTTACTGGGTTCTGGGTTCAAGTATTTTGATAATTACTTTCATTTAATTCTCACAAGACCTTAATTTAAAATAGGAACAGTGAAGCTCAGAATTAAGTGACTTACATTTAATTCTCCAATAGTAAAAGCAGGGAAAGGGATTTGAACCCCTGTGTCTCTCACCCCAAGGCACGAATACTAGTTGTGGGCCCTCAGTGTGCTCTTTGCCAAACATCGACTGAATTAGAGAATGATGTTTATTTTGATTTGTGTACTCTCATCTGCGCAGAAGTGAATGTATTTAGTGAGTAGACTATTGACTTGTTTTGCTAAGAAGGCGGCTGACTGTTGAGCACTGTGCATTGTAAACACGCTTATCCAGTTAATTCGGGCCCTTTTAGCATCAATGTCTGCAGAATCAGACAGAAGGTCTGCAAGGTACTCACAAACCCTTCTGCCCACTGAGAACGTGTCATGATGTGTATATGGATCCAACTGTGCTAATTAGAGGGGATCAATTAAAACTTCTCAGATGCTCAACTTCTTAAATTAGATAGCAAAGTGAAAATTAGTTATTGTTAAAATAATTTACCTTTGAAAATTTATTAGAGTTCTTGTATGGTGTACAGGCATATTGTTCCTCAGGAGACCCAAGTCAGTGAGTTTTTCCTCCAATGCTGGTTGAGGAATAGATAAAGATGACAGCAGGTGCTTAAGAAATGTGTTGGACATAAGTACTTAACCTTGCTCGCTACAGTCATGGTCTATGTGGCAAGATGCATGCCCTATGAGCAGCCATTGGGAAATGAGACAGATCCTGAAAATAGCATCTTCGTTTCTTTAATCTCACAATCATTTCAGCACATAACTTACTGAGTGGGAAGAGGGAGAAGAACTTCAAATTCTAACTAAATTATTTCTCCTTTACTTTCTCACACGTTTAATTCTTCAATTTACTTAAATATGTACACATATATGATTCAACTCTTCTAAAAATTCTTCTAAACTTTTTTACATCTGAAAATTTTTGTCATTATATGCTTTTGCAGCCAATAAATACTAAATGTTCACCTACCAATATGTAGGGATTCAAGAAGAGAAAGTTCTCCATGCTAAATGTCCCCTGTTATGAACAATATCAAATGGTCTGATCTTTTCAGATGAGTTATAGTCAATTTCTAGCTTGCCCAAACCAAACAGAGGAACTCCTCTACTAGACATAAATAAAACAGAAGATATTAAAATTTCTGAAACCTCTCATTAGTACCTGAAGAATACAGTCTTCAAATAATATGTAAATGGAGGTATTTGGGGGGGTCACTATTTAACTATTAATACTATAATCTGGTATTTTAAAATCGAGACAAACAATCATCATTTAAGGCCCAAAGCAATACCTAATGAAATGAAATTTCTAATGAAATTCTGGACAAAATTTTATCACAGTAAGAAATATTTGCAATGCTTCAGTAAGGAAAAATGACTTTTTCTCCATAGATTTTCTCCATGATTCTCTCTTGTTCATTGGTAAATGTAAGTAACAACCTACATTTTACCACAGTGAAAAGAGGTTAATATACAGGAATCTTTGCAAGACTTTCAAAACTCCCTGCAGCAAACCTTTCCTAATCAAAATGAGCAGAATTAGAGGAACTTGTTTACCTTGCAAAAATAGTAATTTTCTTATGAAGTACTTAAACTATCATTGTTGAATAATAAGTCTAAATTATTATGAAATATGACGATGTCACAATTTCCTCGGGAACAGGACAAGAAAATACCATTCTACTTTTACATGGCATTAATTTAAAAATCTTGTGAAAATAGGAAAAAAAAAACTTCACTATTTTATTATAATGCCTTTTGCATAATCCATATCTTCAATGAAAAGAGTGGCAAATAGCAAGTTATGTTATTGTTTTTATTCAGTTTTAAGTTTTCATTAGTATTTAAAAAATCTGCAATCCTGCGATGTGTGTATTCTGAAAGCTTTATGTATAAGCTACTTCAGGTATTGCAGAACCTGAGAATCAGAATTCATACCCAAAAAGAAAAAAATTGTCTTCATGGAAGGACCCCACAAAATCATACATGCTGTTATCAAGCATCAGGTTTCCACTTTCTGCTGGGAATCATTTGTAACTCATGAAATACCTTCCCTAGGTCAATGTCCAGAAAGTCAAACTCAGTGTCACAATATTGAGGATGCTGTGATAATGTTTACCACTGCAATTCTGTTGTTAAGAATTGCACTTTTGTTTAAAAAAGAGCCCGATGAATGAACACAGCCCTGTGGATAATCTCTATTGAACTCAGTAAGTACGCTTCTCAGGGACATTATAATCAATGGAAAAATTACTAGACTAGCTCTTAGGAAAGGTGGGTGTCTGTTTTTGCTGTAAATGCACCAGAAACGGTGCTTGCCAAATGGTCTTGCCGTCCTCTACATTGCTCAGTCTTCCTTAGAGTGAGGCTAAGGTTACATGATCAGTTCTAGCCACAGAGACATGTCAAAAGAGTTAAGAAAATGTGCTTCCTCCCTAAGTTGCTTTCCCTGCCTTTGCTGCCTTAGAGCCATGGTGGTCCCAAGATGGAAGAGGGTGACTGAATACGTTAGATTTTGTGTCCTAGAGAAAAGGACCTACAAAACACTATGTTTGTGAAGGCTTGTCTCAGGTGGTGGTTGATAAGAATTATACACTGATACAGTGAACATTAATCATTGATTCTGGGTTTTATTCAACTTTTATATTAAGGTAAACAACATCTGCTCATTACAGAAACAAAATCATTCCTTTTTAGGAGCATTAAGTTCAAGAGATTTATTGTACACTTGAGTGACTAGAGTAGTTAACGATGACACAGAGATGGTAGAGTAATGATAACACAATTGTTTTAAAAAATTATTTAAAAACATTGAAGGAGAATGTTTTTACTACATGGATCCACTGTGTAATGCTGAAGCCAGGACTTTCAGGGTGCCCATCACTTGGGGAGTGTTGACTGTACCCAACAGGCAAACTTTTATCCTTCACTCCCACCTGGGTGTCTCTCCCTATTTATCTGATGATTCACAATGCCCAAAGGTCCATTCACAGGAAGGAATCCACTCTCAATGTTTGTGTCCCTCCTGGACAGCTGCCTGTGCAGGCTGCTTCTAGCCCACCCTCTTGGCCCCAGTCCCCCCAATTATTCTTGTAAAACTATCTTGTAATCGTTAATGTTTGTGAATTTCCCAGGTCAAAAACAGATTTCTCCAGCCACAATTTAAAGTCTTAACAATTTATCCCGTTTTCAGCAAGAGATGGAGCAAGGAACAGTTCATTAAAAACTTACAGATTTTTCTCTCGTTAAAAACTTAGAGATTTTCTCCTCAAAGAGTTTGCAATAACTAGCAAAAAGATGCCCATAATGGAAAATGTTACATTACAAAGCAGCATGAGATTGAACCAAAAGCTGCAAAGGAGCCAGGATGTGCCTTAAAAATTTTAGGTGTGGAATCTGACAGACTTAGGCTTGAAAACTGATTTTAACTTTTTAACAGGTAATAGCTCTGTGACCTTGGGCAAGTTACTTTACTGCTAATAAATCTCAGTTTCCTCATCTGCAAAATAGAGAACATGCATCTCACACAGCTGATTAATGAGCTTAGCCATTAGCATGGAGTGATTACTCAATGACAAAAAGCCACAACCCAATAATGGCTATATTAACAGAATAGGATGAGGCAAGGGAATATAGTTCAGATAGTTCCTTAGTTCAATTTTTCTACCAATAGATATGGAGCACCTACTACATCAAAGACTTATGATGGTCTCTATGGACACCACACAGCTATATCAATGGGGCAAGGATGTTTGACTATCCATTCAAAATTCACACTCCCTCTCTCACTGTTTGAAATTGTTGCTAGGAGGCTCCTGTCAACTTGGAACTACACATCCTAGACTCCTTCAAGTGTCTGCATGTCCGTGTGGCTAGATTTTACCAATAGAATATCAGAAAGTATGACTTCTGGTCTTGGGCTTTTACAAAGCAGGGGTGCTTTCTCCATTCTTTCTTTCCTTTATGCCAGCTGGCTACAGAAGACTCCCAGGCCCTAGGAAAAGGCGGAACCAAGGGATGGACAAAGCTGGGTCCTTGGGAGATGGGAAGGAGGAAAATCTCCTACACTGGACTATTATGTGAACAATAAATAAACATGTAACTATTTTAAGCTATTGAACGTTTTTGATTAATATTTTGTAAGAGATTATTCTACCCAAAATAATATTATCCTATAGGTCTTTACCCTAAATGACTTCAGAATCTGTTAGAACTACTTATCACAGCAGGTTGCCTTACTATTGTTAGCTAGTAGGTATGTCTGAGCAAGTCAGGCCTTTTGAGAATTTAAGAATCCGTGGCCATAATAAGGCAGCTCTTACTTCCTTTTCCCCATGACTTGCCTTGATTTCCCCCTTTATGAGTGAGACCTAGATGGAGATGAAAGTGTGGCTTCCTTATGTTCTGTTTTTACCTGTGTTCACTCTCCTATTGGTGAAACCCAAGCCTGGCTTTGGGAATTCGTAACTGTATTATAATGGAACTGTTCACCAATCTTTCTTTGTTCAATTTTCCATACCAGTGTGTGATGGATAAAAACTGATTACAAATTTAATTAAAAATTTATATGTAAGAACAGAATATAACTGGAGAGTCAAGATTTCCATACATATAAAATAACACCAAATTAACTTTTAATGTCCAAACTCAAAGGACTCGAGTCCTTTCTTAAAATGGCCCCTGAGAAATATTTCTTGCATTTTGTAACTGATCTAACAAAAATGCTTAAAAAATGTAAATATCATTTTCAGGAAATATCTGACATCTGCTTGCAGGCAGCTATGACCGCTATAAACTCTCTTCATTGGAGCTTGGCAAAATCTGTCCTATAATTTGCCTCCATGACTTTTAACATGATTTCTATTAACAGTCAGGTGGCACATAAAAACAAACATTTATTGCTCATGAGTCAATGCAGTTCAGCTGATCTAGGCCAGGCTCAGCTGGGTGGATCTTCTAATTTTGTGTTGGCTCACTCAAGAATTTAGAGTTGGCAGGGGTCAGCTGCTCCAGACTGTGCTTGGATGGGAAGGCTCGCCTCTCCTTGCTCCATGTTTCTCTCATCCCTCTCCCGAGAGCAGTGGGCCAGCCCAGGAACATCCTTCCTTGGCAATGACAGAAGCACAAAAGCATAAACTCAATCTTGTGAGTAATTTTTCAAGCTTCTGCTTTCATGGTGAATGAGGACATCCTGTTGGCCAAAATAAGTCATCTCATCAAAACCAGGTTCAAGAATAGAACAATGTTTTTATTTTTTTTGAGACAAAAATCTCATTTTATCACCTTGGATAAAATTCCATGGAATCAACATAGCTCACAGCAACCTCAAACTCTTGGGCTCAAATGATCCTCTTGGGACTACAGGTGCCTGGCATAAGGTTTGGCTAGTTTTTTCTAATTTAGTAGAGACAAAATCTCATTATTGCTCAGGCAGGTCTCCAGGTACAGAGCTCAAGCAATACACCTGCCTTGGCCTCTCAGAGTGCTAGGATTACAGGGGTGAGTCATGGTGCCCAGCCTGGGACAATGTACCCTTGATAGAAAGAGCTGCACACTTGTGTGGCAATAGCATGTATTCCTATAAGGGTGAATAATTGGTTCTATTAAGTCACCTTAGCACAATTACCCTATCTTACCATCAGAAGAAAATTTCCCCATTAAAATTTCCCTTAAATACATACATTTTCCATCTGAAGGTAGGCTCATTTTTAATAATTAAGAAGAAAGAAAATCTCTGTTCTTAAACCAGAAGTTACCAGGTCGACTGCAAAGAACTACTTTTAAGGGACTTTAGAATATTAAAATTTCAACTAATAGTAAAATGTACCTTTCAAAGAGCATATGCAATTATGTTTTCATAAATGTATTTATTCATTCAACAAATATTTATAGCATTGAGAATTTCTAGAAAGCCTAAAATACTTTCAGGAACACAATATTCATCAAACAATGTTTTTGACTTTTCAAATGATTAGAAACTGAACAATGCCCCCCTTCTAGGACCGCCACCAAAATAACACTACAGACATCCAACAAGGTAATAGGCTTTTTATATTTGCTTTGTGCCGTCCTACATAGTTCTCAAAACAACATTCACCTAAGTGGGGTACAGGTTATTGGTTGTGTTAATAAATAGGATTTCTCACAGGGATCTATTAAAATGGAAGGAAGGAAGGAATCATATGGAAAAGTTGAAATGTATTATATTTGCATGATGGGTTAAAATGAGCACTGTGTAGAAAAGGGTCAACCTGGCAGATGTGAAATTGCTATTCTCAGAAAACTCTGCTTGCAATGTTAGCCATTGGTTGGCATCAGGTAACTGAGATTTTAGAGGAGTTATCACCATTCCCAGAACAGATATGAATATCTTGTGCCTGAACTGTTTATGCAAACAATATAGTTTATATGGATTATGTGTTTTCCTTTCCAGAAGTCTGGAATTTTGGCACATGCTAGGCAGAGGGTGCCTCTGTGACTAGGTCCCTTCAACCCTGGGCTCTACAGCATTTTAAATGTGTTGCCATTACTTGCTGCTGGGGGATTAAGCACATCCTGTTTGACTTGATTGGGAGAGGACTCTTGGATACTTGTGCCTATTTTCCTAAAAATTTTTCCCCATGAATCTTTTCCCTTTCTGATTGTGCTTTGTATCATTTTGCTGTGATAAATTATAGCCATGGATATGATTCTGTGCTGAGTCCTGTGAGTACTTCAGGTGAATCTTTGAACCTGGAAGTGTTCTTGGGGACCTCTGACACACTACAATCTTCTATTTCCTATTCCTATCTGTCAAAGTTAACAGGAAAATTGTTCCAAAGTTAACTGGGCAAATCATTCATGCATTCAACAGACATTTACAGAGTACCTTCTATGCTGCAGGTGGTTTGCTAGAATGTTAGAATAAATCTGTGAATAAGACCCACATAGCACCTGCCTTCATGGAGGTTGGATTCAGCAGGTATTGAAACAATAGACTAAGATAAAGCCAAATTTATTTTCACTATGTCCTTCCTTCCACTTCTTTTTGGCTAATGTAAAAAACATGCCAACTAGCTACAGAACAATAAATAAAGGACCCATTTTTTTTTTTTAAAAGCTAGTCAAGTGAAGCAGTGGGAGTGAAGGACAAAGAAATCTGTAACTGGTGGTGATTAATTTGTTGTAAGCACCACTGCACTCAGGTCAAGTACTGCATCAAAATTTAGTTTGCAGCTTTCTATTTTTTCCAAATAATAATAATTATATCGCACATAAGTATCAGCATCATATACTTTTTAAATTCAATAAAAGTATAAAAGCAATTGTTCAGTAAGGATCATCCAGTTATGTAGGATACTGCTAAAAAAAAAAGCTATTGTTTATTTTCATGACTATGTTTGCCAAAATACTCCAAGGACTCCACTTGCAAGAGAAAATAACAAACGCCATCCCTGTGTTATACCTGGAAATTCTACTGCTATGAATTCTGATAGCAAGTTCAAATAATGAATTTGTAAGTAGAAACAAACCATACTGGGTTTTATAATTGATTTTTTAAACAACTTCAACATTTCTTGAAATAATTAGGTCAGATACAATATTTGAAATGTAAATGTAGATTTCGAAAGGAATCAAATGATGAAGTGAAAATGGTAGCATTGTTACCCCATTGGAATTAAGAACAAATTGCAAAAACATATTGGAAATTTAAAGTGCTTGCCTACTTCTGCAGCTTTATGCACAGTTTGTTTTTGGGTGTAAATCAGCCTCCAGTTTTTATTTTAAGATGTGCTTAAAACATATGAACCAGATTAAGTTAGCTGCCATCTGCACAGAAGCAGGAAGGTTTCACTGCCTGTGTGTCGACCAGCAAATATTTTCTCCTCTCATATCAACTTCTGCTGTGAGGTTGAAAAAATTCTAGATGGAATAGAAAGAAGTGCCCACCATGATCTAATTTTTTTCAATTACTTTTGGTCTTACTGGAGCATATGTCTTATATTTTATGGGCACCCATTCGTCTCCCACGCTTTGCTGCCTTTGTAATCTCATCATTAACGATATATGAGAAGAGTAGTTCTTCAGATTTAGGCATAACTGTGATTTGTTCCTGGCTGTTAGCACACTGGGGATGGATTGGCTTTTGTTATGAATCATTTGTGCACATGATTTAATATATGTTTGGGCCATAAGTCTGGCTTTGATTTTTAAACATTTGACAGGTTGAGTCAATCTTGCATGAACCCAAGTAAAATTGCAGTGTGCACTCAGTATTATCTTGCTAAGCATGGGTTTCTCAGACATAGACTCATTTGAGCTCTTGGCTGTTGTGAATTCACAATCATTTTGAATTAAAGTTTAACCTGTGCTTGTTGACCAAAATCTTGAGCAGAAGGAACTCTCAAGAGAGACTGAAAAAACATTGAAAACATTATATTTTTGGATAAAGAATATGAGTTTGGCATCATCAGGATCTGCGTGCAAAGTTCTGGACTTTTCATGTTGTATGTACTTGCTTATTTCTTTATTTATAAAATGGGGCTGAAATAGGATTTGTCTCCTGAAATTGTTTTCAAATTGGGTTACAAAATATTTGAAACATAATTATCTCAGTGACTCAATAAATGTTATCAATAATATAAAATGTAAATTTTTGTAGTTTGGCATGCATACAGAAAAGTGCATAAAATATAACTTACAACTAAATAAATTTTTAAAAGCTAAACATTTCAATGTAGATTACAGTGAGATCAAGAAACAAAATATTATTATGTGTTCCTTCCAGGAACTTGTCTCCAGTACCACCAGGGGTAATCATTAACCTGACTTCTACCATCATAGATACATTTTGCTTCTTTTTAAACTTCAAACATGGATTCTTTTGTATTTTCTAAAGATACTCTTGTGTGCTCTGCAAATAAAGATGTATATTTCCTTTCCAATTCTTTTTCATCTTTGACAGTTCCCATGGATTGGACTTCCAAGACAATGTTGAATAGAAATAAGAGTAGCAGTCATCTTTGTCTCAATTCCAATCCAGAGGGGAACGTTCTTAATAATTCACTTTGTAAGATCTTTGCTGTGTTTTCCAAATATGTTATCAGATTAAGAAAATTCCTGACTATTTTACTTGGGCTAGAAGTTGTTGTTTGGTTTTGTTATAAATAAAGAACGTTGAATTTTATGACAAGCTTTCTACATATCTATGGATATGAGTTTCTTCACTTCTGTGAGTAATTCATCAGATTATGATTTTTCCAAATTGCTAACCAACTTTGTATTCACATAATAAAACTCACTTAATTTTTGTATATTATTCTTTTTATACATCCCTAGATTTAACATAATGTTTAGTTGAAAATAGTTTAAAAAGTTTTGCTAAAATTTTTCTTTCTTGGAATGTCCTTGTCAAATTTTATGTCAAAGTTATGCTGATCTCTCTCCCTCTCTCTCTCTCTCTCTCTTTCTTGCTCTCTCTCTGTTTTTATTTTCTTGAAATTCAGGCTTCTTTCCTTAAATGTTTGGAAAAAACTGCAGAAACCATCTGGACTTAGGGTTTCTTGTGTTAGGTTTGGTAATCATTGGTTTTCAAGAAAAGAAGCTTTTCATCTAAATTGTCAAATTTATATTTGTTCTTTATTGTTTCCAAACTTCTATTTTGTTGAAATTATTTTGCTCTGCTTTTTCTAGTTTCTCAAGAGGGATGCTTAGTTCATTTATTTTAATCCTTGTTATTTTCTATTATATGCATTGTAAAGTCACAAATATATGCTTAAACAGTGTATCAGATGCGTTACACAAGATTTAGTATATTGGACCTTCACTGGCATTTAGTTCCAAAGATTTTATAATTTTTTGTGAGTTATTTTTTGATTTACATTTTCTTTAAAAATGTATTGCATATTTTCAAGAAGCTGGGGATATTCTACTTACTTTTTACTTTAGACTAATTTATTAATTAATTGTATTATGTTCCAAACGTATAATTTGAATGATTTAAATCTTTTGTAATTTATTGAACTTTGAGAATTTATCATATACATTTTTTGGTAAATATTCTTTCTGTGTGGACTCACAAAAAATGTATATCATCATTATTGGCTGCTGTGTTCAGAGAAGGTCAATTAGGTTAAACTGGCTAAGAGTGTTGTTCAGTTTGTCTATAAAATGACTGTTTTAGTTTTCCTAAGTGGGAACGTTAGCGAAAGTTCAGCACTTTTCCTCCTAAACTGCATCCAAAAAACAGGGACAAGTGGTTTGAGAAGGAAAGAGAAGTTTATTAATATGCTGGCAAATAAGGAGGCTGACAGACTCCTGTCTCAAAATGCTAGCATTCCCTCTCTGAACAGAAGCTTGGAGCTTTCAAAGGTTGTGATTAATCCCATAATTCCATTATGGGCTAAAACCGTCTTTTGACCTCCACTCATATTAATTCTGTTTTTAGCTAAAATGATATGGTGACCTCCACCCAGACTATTCTCTTAAGCTATCTCCTGTGACAAGATGAACAAAAGACATTCACCTGCCCTCACAACCACTGGCCTGAGGCAAGGATGTAGGTTTTAGTTAAAAAAAATAAAATAAAATAAACAAGCAAAAACAATACATCAACAACAAAAAAACTGGAGACAGAGTAAAGGAATTTTGAAGAGATAAAAAAAGATTTTTAATCGCCCCCCCCCCCCCAGCCATTCTCTGTTACAGAACTCTGGAATGTTGTTCATGATTCCACCCACTTTGGGGTGTCATTTACTAATCTATTGTTTCTCTCATTTATTCTGCAATTTAACTTGGCAAAAATTAATATTTTCATAGCAAATTGATTAGATATTTAATCTTGATATCAATTTATCACTTAAAATTTATATTTAGAATATCACTTTACTTATTTGAAAAGCCATGTGAATCCCTGTTTTGCTTACTCATTAACTTTTTTAGAAGACACTGTTGTCAAAAGTCATGACATATTTTCTTACTGAATACCTAAAGGTTGTTGACAATAAAATGCTAAATTTTATTTTATGGATCAAAAAGGAGTCAATAGGTAATACTAATGATGCATAATTGTACTGAAGTTGGCAAAGTTAAGCAGACCAGCTTATGCCATAGCAATTAAGGTTTAATTAACTTCTAGTAATTAGGCATCAAGTTTTCCCAAGTGGAACCCTCAGAGGATCTTGAAATGGTAAATGAGTGAACTTTAAGGCCAGGATTTCGAAATGATAGTGGTTTCCATATTAACAAGCTAGGTATTTCAAATATAAATATTGAAAGTTATATAGTCAATCATTGTGCTATATTAAGTATCTAACATGTGAATACCCTAACATAGAGAGTTATGGTTCAACTTCAAATATATGAGAATGATGAGTTCCTAAGGACAATGTTTACAAATGAACCAACAGGACAAGTTTTCAGTACCAAACCCTTAGCTATCAGACCAAGAAATAGCTTTGCTGATAAGTTTACTCTGACCCATAATATCTATGACCAAGTATAAGGGAATGAGGGGGAGTAGGTAAGATGGCTAATTGCAGCCAGCTTTCAACAGAAGCTCCCATCCAGAGTGAGACATAATGGCCAGAATGAACCCAATAAAGCAGAAGGTCAGGAGCTGAGCAGAGAGAGAAAATTTGTAAGTGCACACCATCCCTGCTGAGGTAAGCTGTAACTCCAAGAAAGCAAATTTCAGGTACAAAACCCATCCCAAAGAGAATAAGAGTTTGTCCCCTCCCCCAAGAGAGTGACTCACTGTGTGTGCTCTACTAGCTAGAAGTGAACAGAAGACCTCTTGTTACACCCAATGGGAGAGAGTTGCTGAAGGCGGGGACTCCTTCTCCAGAGAGATCCTGCTGTGAGCCTGGGCATTTTCTTGCCTGGAATAAAAGTTAAACAAATATTTTCCCTACCATTCTGAACTCCTAGTTCACCCTTCCCCCCTTGTCTGGTGGTCTGGAGGACTACCCCCTGCAGAGCCCAGAGCATTAGGCAGTTCCTTGCTAGGGCTGGGCATTGCATGGACTGCAACACAGCTGCACTAAAACTGTGACTTGAGTAGAAGTGGAGAGACATAGGGGAGGAAGACTGGCCCAGCACCGTGAAAGTGCATAGCAATGGTAGGACAGTGGCAGCAGCACAGGCAGAAATGCAGGGCAGCGGCAGTGGTGCACTCTTGCCAGGGTCAAATATTAGAGAGACACTGTCCTAATTCTGCACCAGACCTTGCCTGCAGGGGTACTAGACGAGGAGTCCAGCTGGGGCAGAGGTGCAATCTCTGAGGGGGAGAAACATACCCTCCAACAGTAACCCCTGGCTTAGAATATACTCAGGAGGAATACTGATCAGTTTCCAATTAGCACTGGAGGGAGTCAGGCTTGAGCTCCTGCCTGATGGTGGCAGAGTGAGGTGGCCTGGCTAAGGAGGTATCGACTGTGCTTTGAGTCTGGCAGGTGCAAATCCCTGGCTCATTTGCTCATTGGAAGGAACGGGGCCATAGCCCCATGAGGTTACCAGTGACTGGGCATGGCTGAGGTGCAAATTGGAGAAGGAGGTAACACCCCCCTGGACTAACTCTTTTGCTGGGTAGGCCTTTCTGTCTCCACTGAGCACCAGAGCAAGTCACACTTGAACTGCCAGTGGACCCCTGCTGTCTGGTTGATGGAGACTTTTTGAACTCTCCAACTTGAATGGTGATTGTGCGGCCTGGGACAATTGGTTTGGAACTCTTGACCTGGGCTGGCCACCCAGGGACCCTCCAAGGTTGAGCCCTTGTTGTATTGTAGTGGGAGCTACTGATTCTCCTTTTCCAGTTATCACTGGTGGGGGAGCAGGGTGATATAAGTGCTTGTATCTCTTCCCAGCTGAGATTTCAGCCCAAAGCCAATGATCCACTAAGATTGGATAGAGGCTGGCTGAATACAAGACAGAGCCACTACTCCCATCACACCAAGCAGGTCCCCAGAGTCTCAGGCTATAGGGCTGAAAGGGACCTTTGTTAATCTGTAGGGGGAAAGCCAAAGTCACTAGTCCCAGCTCTTTGGTAAAAGGATGGTTAATTACAACTCCTGGAGCCCTCAATCCAATTCCACCTTACCAGCTTCACTAGCAAAACTGTGAAAAATAATCATGGAGTGGAAACAGCACAAAAACCCTGGCAACATGAATAATAAGAGTAGATCAACTCCCCCAAGAAATGAAAAATGAGATACAATGGAATACCATTCATAAACAAATGGCTGAAATGTCAGAAATGGAATTCAGAATATGGATGGCAAATAAGATTAATAGAATGGGAGTAAAATTGGAATTAGAAATTCAAGGAGTAGTTCAAAAGTTATCTCAAGAAATCAATGAATTCAAAGATCAAATCTCCCAGGATATGAACATAATGAGAAAAGAAATTACAGAGCTCAAAGAAATGAGAAAGTTATTCAAGGAGCTTTGTAATACAGTAGAATCCTTCATTAGAGTGGAACAGGCAAAAGAAAGGATCTCTGAAGTTAAAGACAAAGCTTTCAAATGCTCCCAAACACTCAAAAAGGCAGAGAAGTGGAGAGCAAAAACCAACCATGCCCTGAGAGAGTTGTGAGACCACTCCAAAAGAGCAAACATTCATCTTATAGGAGTCCCTAAAGAAGAAAAGGATGGTCCTGAAAGCACAGATGCTCTGCTCCAAGATATAATAGAGGAGAACTTCCCAAGCTTGGTAAGAGATACTGAATTTCAGATCGCAGACGGTTTCAGAAGCCCAGTATGACTCAATCCAAATAAAGCATCTCCTAGACACATTGTAATTAACTTTGCCAACATGAATATGAGGGAGAAAATTCTGCAAGCAGCCAGACATAAGAAAAGTATAACCTACAAGGGGAAGAATATTAGACTGACTGCAGATCTCTCAGCTGAAACTTTTCAAGGCAGAAGAGGGTGGTCATCAACCTACAATCTCCTAAAATGAAACAACTTCAGCCCAGGATCCTAAATCCAGATAAACTGACTTACATTTGTGATGGAAAAATCAAATAATTCACCAACTTACACATGTTGAAGAAATTTGCCATTACTAAGCCAGCTCTCTAGGATATTCTCAGACCCATTCTCCATAATGATCCACTCAATGGTCTACCACCAAAGCAAACTCACTCAAAGCCTTGAACAAAACCTAACATCCACAATGGTGAAAGCATTAAAAATATCCACTTGACACTTGAAAAATATGACAATCAAAACACTACTATGCTTATTAGTACTCTCAATTAATGTGAATGGCTTAAATTGTCCTCTAAAGAGGCACAGGTTGGCTGACAGGATACAAAAACTCAGGCCAGATATCTGTTGCATACAAGAATCTCATCTTACCTTAAATGATAAAAATAGACTGAGGATGAAGGGGCGAACATCTATAATTCAGGCAAATGGAAATCAGAAAAAAGCAGAGGTTACAATTTTTTTGCAGATACAATAGGCTTTAAAAGGTAAGGAAAGATAAGGATGGTCACTTCTTATTTATCAAGGGAAACACTCAACATGAAGAGATTACAATTATTAACATTTATGCACCCTAGCAGAATGCTCCTCAATTTATAAAGGAAACCTTAACATACAGGAACAATTTGATAACTTCCTGCACTGTAATAGTTGGAGATGTTAACACCTCTTTTGCAGTGTTGGATATATCCTCCAAGAAAAAACTAAACCAAGACATATTGGACTTCAACTTGACCCATCAAAAAATGGACTTAACAAACACCTACAGAACATTTCATCCTAACAAAATTGAATACACATTCTTCTCATCAGCCCATAGAACATCCTCCAAAATTAATCACGTCTTAGGTCCCAAGTCTGACCTCAGCAAATTTAAAAGAATAGAAATTATTCCTTATATTTTTTTAGACCATCACAAAATAAAAGTTGAACTCAAAAACAACAGGAATCTTCATACTCAAACAAAGTCATGGAAACTAAATAACCTTATGCTGAATGATAGCTGTGTCAAAGATGAGATTAAGAAGGAAATCACCAAATTTTTGGAACAAAATGGCAGTGAAGACAGGAACTATCAAAACCTGTGGGATACTGCAAAGGCAGTCCTAAGAGGGAAATTTATAGCACTGCAAGCCTTCCTTAAGAGAATGCAAAGAGAGGAAGTCAACAACTTAATGGGTCATCTCAAGCAACTAGAAAAAGAAGAACATTCCAATCCCAAACCCAGAAGAAGAAAAGTAATAACCAAAATTAGAAACGAATCAAATGAAATTGAAAACAAAAAAATCATTCTTAAGATCAACAAACAAGGGGAGGATGAATGGAGGGAGGGCGATTGGATGCACACCTATGGTGCATCTTAGAAGGGTACAGATGAAACTTATTAAATGCAGAATACCAATGTCTACATATAGTGATTAAGAAAATGCCATGAAGGCTATGTTAAACAGTTTGATGAAAATATTTCAGATTATATATGAAGTCAGCACATTGTGCCCCATGATTGCACTAATGTACACAATTATGATTTAATAAAAATTAAAAAAAGATCAACAAACAAAAGTTGGTTTTGAATAGAAAAAAATAAAATTGGTAAACATTTGGCTAACCTAAACAAAAACACAAAAGTAAAATCCCTAAAATCATCAATCAGAAATTATAAAGGAGAAATAACAACAAACACCTCAGAAAATCAAAAAAACCCTTAATGATACCTACAGAAAACTCCATTCTCAGAAATATGAAAAGCTGTAAAAAACAGAACAATACCTGGAAGCATGCCACCTTCCTACACTCAGCTAGAAAGAATTGGAAATATTCAATAGACCTATATCAAGCCCTGAAATAGCATCAAGTATACAAAATATCCCCAAAAAGAATAGTCCGAGACCAGACGGCTTCACATCAAAATTCTACCAAACCTTTAAAGAGGAACTATATTACATAATTTTTTCCAAAACATAGAAAAAGAATACTTCCTAACACATTCTATGAAGCTAATATCACCCTGATCCCCAAACCAGGAAAAGACCAAACATAGAAGGAAAATTATAGACCAATATTATTAATGAATATCGATGCAAAAATATTCAATAAGATCCTAGCAAACAGAATTCAATAGCACATCAAAAAACTTATACACCATGACCAAGTGGTTTTATCCCAGGTCTCAAGGTTGGTTCAACATATGTAAATCTATAAACATAATACATCACATAAACAAAATAGAAAACAAACACTATATGATTCTCTCAATTGATGCAGAAAAAGCTTTTCATAATATCTAGCATCCTTTCATGATCAGAACACTTTAGAAAGTAGGTATAGACAGGACATTTCTTAAACTGATAGAGGCCATCTACAGCAAACCCATAGCCAATATCATATTGAATGGAAAAAAAATCTAAAACATTTCCACTCACATCTGGAACTAGACCAGGATGCCCATTGTCTCCACTGCTATTCAGCGTAGTAATGGAAGTCATAGCCATCACAATTAGGCAACAGACGGCA
This sequence comes from Arctocebus calabarensis, assembly GCA_963573935.1. Classification (NCBI taxonomy): domain Eukaryota; kingdom Metazoa; phylum Chordata; class Mammalia; order Primates; family Lorisidae; genus Arctocebus; species Arctocebus calabarensis. The sequence continues at coordinate 8,367 of CAUYON010127133.1, read as the reverse complement.
TATCCAAATGGGATCAGAAGAGATCAAACTCTCACTCTTCATGGATGATATGATCTTATACCTGGAAAATCCCAGGGACTCAACTACAAAACTCTTAGAAGTGATCAAAGAATATAGCAGTGTCTCAGGATACAAAATCAATACTTATAAACCAGTAGCTTTTATATATACCAACAACAGTTAAGCTGAAAAAATAGTCAAGGCCTCTATTCCCTTTACAGTAGTGCCAATGAAGATGAAATATTTGGGACTTTACCTAACAAAGAATGTGCAAGATCTCTATAAAGAGAACTATGAAACTCTAAGAAAAGAAATAGCTGAAGATGTTAACAAATGGAAAAACATACCATGCTCATGGCTGGGAAGAATCAACATTATTAAAATGCCCATACTACCCAAAGCAATACACAAATTTAATGCAATCCCTATTAAAGAACCACTGTCATACTTTATAGATCTGGAAAAAATAGTACTTCATTTTATATGGAATCAGAAAAAAAACCTTGAATAGCCAATATATTACTCAGAATTAAAAACAGATCATGAGGAATCACACTACCAGGCTGTACTGTAAATCTATAGTGATCAAAACAGCATCGTACTGGCACAAAAACAGAAAGGAAGATTTATGGAACAGAATAGAGAACCAAGAGATGAACCCAACCACATATGGTCATTTGATCTTTGATAAGCCTATCAAAAACAAATTGCAGAAATGATTCACTATTTAACAAATGGTGCTGGGTAAATTGGATGATGACCTGTAGAAGACTGAAACTGGACCCCCACCTTTCACCATTAACAAAAATTGATTCTCACTGGATAAAAGATTTAAACTTAAGACATGAAACTATAAAGATATTTGGAGAGAGCACAGAGAAAACACTTGAAGAAATTGGCCTAGGAGAATAGTTTATGAGGAGGACCCTCTTGGCAACTGAAGCAACAACAAAAATATATTACTGGGATCTGAAAGTACAGCTAAGAAAACAGTAAATAAAGTAAGCAGACAGCCCTCAGAATGGGAGAAGATATTTTCAGGTTATGTTTCTGAGAAAGGTTTGATAACTAGAATCCACAGAGAACTCAAACTAATTAATAAGAAAAGAAAAAATGATCTCATTTCTTTGTGGGCAAGAGACTTGAATAGAAGCTTCTCTGAAGAAGACAGGTGCTTGGCCTACAGACACATGAAAAAATTCTCATCATCTTTAATCATCAGATAAATGTCAAACAAAACCACTCTGAGATATCATCTAACTCCAGTAACAGTAGCCCACATAACAAAACCCCAAAAGTACAGATGTTGGTGTGGATATGGAGAGAAGATAACACTTCTGCACTGCTGGTGGGAATGCAAGCTAATACGTTCCTTTTGGAAAGAAGTTTGGAGAACACTTAGGGAACTAAAAGTAGACCTGCTATTTGATCCTGCAATTCCTCTAGTAGGTATATATCCAGACCAAAAATCATTTTACAACAAAGATGTTTGCACCAGAATTTATTGCAGTCCAATTCATATTTATCAAGTCATGGATGCAGCCCAAGCACCCACTGACCTATGAATGGATTAACAAATTGTGGCATATATATATCATGGAATATTATGCAGTCATAAAAAAGATGGAGCCTTTACTTCTTTTATGTTTACATGGATGGAGCTGGAACATATTCTTCTTAGTAAAGTATCTCATGATTGGAAGAAAAAGTATCCGGTGTACTCAGTACTATTATGAAATCAATATATAATCACCCACACTTTCATATGAATGATAAAATACAACTATAGCCAAGATTGAAGGAGGGAAAAGGGAGGTGAGGGGAGGCTGAGTGGAACAAGGGTAATTGGTGGGACCTCACCTATTGTGCATAATGCAAGAGTACACATCAAATCTATTAAGAGTAGAGTATAAATGTCTTAACTAAACAATTAAGTAAGAGAGATAAAGACTATGTTAACCAGTTTAATGTAAGCATTCCAGATTGTATATAAAATCAGCACAATGTACCCCATAAGTGCATTAATGTACACAGTTATGATTTAATTAAAAAAAATAAGGGAATGACACAACTAACTAACTAACTTAGTGCTGGGAATTCAGTTTTAACTCTAATGTACATATTTGGTACATTATATTCTAGTTTGGGAATTCAAAATGTGTTGTGTATATTCTAAGACTAGCCATCCATCCACTGAGAGAATATAAGCCATGACAAAGTATTATGAAATTCCTTTTCCAATTCTTCTTTTGTATAATATATTTGTATTTGAAAGTCAAGAGCTAGAATGAAACAAAGTTTACTTTTATCAGAGCTTTCTAAGCAATCCCCAAAAGCTATCGATTGTACTCAAAGCCAGTGGTCCAAAACTCTTCAAGAGATGATTCCTATTTTCCTCTAATCCAAAAACCAGAGAGATAATGGAGCCAAGCCAACATATTTTCATGTTCACAGAATGGTAAAATGAAAAGTGTCATTTTCATTTTTAAATCTTCTTCTGAGAACTAGAAGTGATACTGCTCAAGAATGATTAGCTATTGAGCACTTGCAGTTACAATGAAGTGTGTGTGTGAAAGGAACATTGTTTACATATCCCAGTGACACGGTTTTTGGCAGAAATTTTGTGTTAAGACTAGAAGAGTTGATATTGGTGGGAAAGAGGATTTAGATTGTTGTAAAAGTAATTTGGGGAGATATTCTTATTTTTATTTTTCTCTGCATTATGTGAATGAATATCTTGTTAGTTTCTCTCCCACCCTATTTCATACAGAAAATCATTTCCCATTTATTTTGGTATAAAGAAAGGTGTATTCAGAGATAAACTGTAAGATTCCCATCAAAGAACAAAGCTTAACATTCAAAAGTATAAGGATACAGTGACCACATTCCTGACATTAAAATAATGATTTTTAAATTGACGTTATAAAATTGACCACACTCTACATTTCTTTTGTTCTGGAAATTGCTATGACTGATATTCCTCCAAAATAAGAAAAATAGATTAAATAAAATGTTTTTTAGAATTCTTTACAATGTGGCTAACACTTGTGTTTTAAACATTATGCCACTTTGCTTTTTCTCTCATGCAAAATAAAACTCAAGTAGAAAATCACAAATCTTTTACAATTAGAAAAAATATCAAATATGTTTTAAAAAGGATAGTAAAAGTAACAGGATTCTATCATTCAGATATAAATATTGTGTTTGCCTGATTGAAGCAGGTAGAAAAAATTAATAAACCTCTGGCATTTCTCTGTGATCCTGTTAATATTTCTTTCAACATAAAATATCAAATTTAATAATAAAAGATAATTTAGCAGAAATAGATTTAAAAATTAAATATCTCTATATTATTGTATAAAGTTATGTACTGTCTTCAAATATTAATTAAAGCCACAAATATCTAAGAGTTCTCTCTCATACGATCTATTGCTGGTTTACCCCAATTTTCCCCTTACAATTTAATTAATATACTATAAGCCAAGGCCATTCTTAGAAGATAAACTTAGAAGAACTTGTCATATCTTTTACTTCAAGAATTGAAGTATTTTCTCTTTACTCTTGCTTTATATATACTTTTGTTACAGAATGTATATTATATAAGCAGAGGCATTTTGTGGCTCAAAGGAAAATTCCATATGCCAAAATCTGAGCTCAAGAGGACCAATTGATAAAACCCAACCTCAGAGTCTGCACTAAATACTGATTTATGTTTTTTCCCAAATCTTTCCTACTTGAAGGTTTAAAGTATCACTTTTCATTGTAAGTATTGTTTTCATAGAATAATTCTGATTCCTAATTAAGAGTGGTGAGAGAGATGGACTGAGATGAGTTAGACTAGATTGAGCATTGAATGTTATTTACCACCATTTATTTCCCTTCTACATCATTAGATAAAAATGAATCAAAATGTTAAAGGTAGAGTATCTATGTCCTTAAATAGTGATCAAGAAAATGCCATGAAGGCTATCTGTAACAGTACAATCAAAATATTTCTGATTATATATGAAGCACATTTTGCCTTATGATTGCACCAATGTACACAATTATGATTCAATAAAATTATAAAAAAAATGAATCAAAATGGAAGTTAGGATAGAACATGGCAAATATCACTAATTTATTTAAATGGATCACTTATAGTGGTTCTCAACCTGTGGGTCATGACCAATGAAAATACATCCCATATATCAGATATTTATATTACAATTCATAACAGTAGCAAAATTATAGTTATGAAGTAGCAACAAAAGTAATTTTATGATTGGAGGTCACCTCCAACACAACATGAGGAACTGCATTAAAGGGTCACAGCATTAGGAAGGTTGAGAACCTGATACGAACCAGACAGTACCTTTTTGAATAAGTCGATGTCTCTTTATTAATAAATGCAACAAATTGTCAGGGTAGAAAATCTGTATATAATACATCAAAGTACTTTCCAAAGTACTGCTAAACAGCTCCAGATATTTTACCATTATATTACAGGGACTAACATTTATTGAACATGCACTTGGCTAGGCACTCGGCTAAAAGTTTGCTTATTTTATCACATCTAATCTTTGCACAAACTCTATAAGATATGTAATTTTATTATCCTCATTTTATAAATAAGTTTTCTAAGCCTCAAGTTCATAGAATTAATGGTGGAGCCAGGATTGAAATGCAGATCATCTTCACTTAAGGTACATGACTTTAACCATGAGGCCTTGTAGCTTTCAGTTAACATTCCCTAGAATACTTGTTATTAAAAGTACACATATACAGACCTACATATGTAGAGGGGTGGGTGTGCATGTGCGTACACATATGCTTAGTTTAGAAACACACCTTTTCTAATATGCATCTATTATGCATTTGTTTATGCATTTCCATTTGCACTTTTATTTCTCTTCTTGTAAAATGCATCTATTAAGAAGCATAATTAATTGTCAGAGAAAGATATTTAATTAAAATGTATTGCCATTTAGGTCACTTAAAATGGAAAATAAACTGTATCATTCAAAAGAGGCAAGTTAGTACAAAGTGAAATATTATTTTGACCCCTAAAATATATTGATTAGCCTTATTTCAACACAAAGTGAATCTTAAAATGTTTGTCTTCATTCTTTATTAATGTGGGAGGCAATGTCCCAAATAAATATAAGAATAAGATTTAGTAAATATGTAAACCTATATAATTCTAGGTTTACACATATTTGGCAAAAGAGCATGGTTTACAAAGAAAAGGTTATTCCAACTTACCATATTAAAAAGAAAATTGTATCTTTTCATAATATTCCTTACTGAAAAATAAAATCTATTTTAAGTGGCTCCATTTTCTACCAAAATTCGTCTGATACATTTACTAACTTAGTGACAGATGTTTTGAACCTGGTTTTTGGTCCCCAATCCCTCTGTGCAGGATGAAAAATGATATAATTTTACAAGTAACAATTGCTTTCAAAAATAGAAAGTCTCTAACACAATTTTTAAAAATACTAAAACAGTGAACCACTTAAGGGTCTCAAAGAATTAACATGATAGATGGATCATACATTTTCACATGTAAATCCTACCTTGTGGGACTTATTTATTATTGTGTTCAAAATCTGTAATGTTTCTTACCATTAAGAGATCATGTCTTGATTATAGTAAACGAAGCAGTAAGAATCTAAAATTTCAGAGAAATTGCTATTAATTTACTACAGTTTCTTGTTGTAGGCAGTGTGACCTAGCTATTATGAGTAATCCTTTCTGGTTTCTGGTCTTTGCCATGTTAATAGGCTGGGAAATCTAAGTAAAATTACCTCATGCTTGTATCTACAAAATGGGCAGAGAAATGGTCAAAATTTTATGGTGATAAATTAGTGAAGGTATAATTTGTTTACATAGTGTTTAAGAATGTGCTTTGATTGTATTTATTTATTTATTTACTTATTTTTATTGTTGGGGATTCATTGAGGGTAAAAGAAACCAGGTTACACTGATCGCATTTGTTAGGTAAAGTCCCTCTTATGATTTTGTGATTGTTATTTGTAATTATTATTATCTTCTTTTTTTCTTTTACCACCACTGCAACATCAAAAAAAAATCTTCATTTTCATTTAAATCCCTGGATTTATTCACATTTACCCAAAGAAACTCTATAACATAAATGTGTTTGTTTCAGTGAGCACTGACCCATTCTGAAGATAAAACATCAGAGGGCTTGAAAAATCATGTTTATTGCCTATTTGATTAAAGACCTTGACCATTTGCTCTGTTACTCATGCACTCATTCATTTATTCAATGAATACCCCTTGAGTGCCAGTCCCTGAGGACAAGGGGTTTAATAAGTCCAGTATGGGCTTTTCCTTTACAGACTGTAATAGTCATGATGGAGAGAAATGTTAGGCAATGATCATGCATGTTATAAACTGAGATACATCCTACATGAGGACAAAGGAATACTGACACACTTTAATAAAGAAACCCAACTGGGGTTGAAGGGAGGATCCTTTGAGGAAGTGACATCAAAGAAGAGACTGCAGGATGAGTGGGAATTTGCCATAACTAATGGTTTTTGGAGGTGAGAATAGCAAGCCCAGGTGTTCTGACAGGAAATGAATATGGCGCAGGGCAGAGGGAGTGCAGACGTGAAATGGGGGTGGGTTCGACTTGAATCTAGACACTCCCAAGTTTTAGAAGCTTCAAGGATTGAGTTAAAAGCTTGAGATTTTCTTCTACTCACATTAAGAAGCTGATGGAAAGTTTCAAGCCAGAAAGAGATTACATAGAGTTTGCATTTTAACAAGAAATCTGGCTGCTGTGTGGAGAACGAGTGGCTGGGGTCAGACTAGAAGCCAACAGGAGACCATGGCAATTGCTTGATAAAAGATGACAGGGCCTTGGATGTTTGCACAAGGTGCTGGCAGGAAGGATGAAGATGGGGACACAGAAAGGAGATACGGTTTGGAGCCACAGTTGACAAGATTTATCCGTAGAATTGATGTATGACAGATTTTTGTATAGAACCCAACAAGTATCTTTTTCTCAATTATTCTGTGTATTTTCTTTCCTCCTTTCTTTGAGATATAGAGTTGGGATCTTATATGCCTACATGTCTATTCTACCAAGAATGATTCTTAAAATCTGTGCTTCCTTCAAGGGATTTTTAAAATGTTCCCTTTCCTGTGGAACCTGCTCTGAGCAGGAATGAAGAAGACTCAGGCCAGCGTGCTTTGCTTTCTGCTGCATCTCAACAAGCATAACATCAAGGGGCAACAGTGGCATCATACAGGCACCTTACTCCTTTCTGCCCTAACCTGTTTGTAAGCACTTCAGATGCCACAGTTACACGTGAGTCTCAGTACATGACCAAATATTCAACAAATACTTTCCTGACAATGATGTCATTCAAAGGTAAGAATCAGAACATTGCATCAGGGGCGGCTCCTGTGGCTCAGCGAGTAGGGCGCCGGCCCCATATACCGAAGGTGGCGGGTTCAAGCCCGGCCTCGGCCGAACTGCAAAAACAATTAAAAAAAATAGCCGGGCGCTGTGGCGGGCGCCTGTAGTCCCAGCTACTCGGGAGGCTGAGGCAAGAGACTCGCTTAAGCCCAAGAGCTGGAGGTTGCTGTGAGCAGTGTGACGCCACAACACTCTACCCAGGGTGATAAAGTGAGACTCTGTCTCTACAAAAAAAAAAAAAAAAGAACATTGCGTCAGAAACCAACTGTTTGGGGGGAATGTTAGGAATTTTTTTTGTAGGGGCATTGAAATAATCAGTGCATAGTACAGGGATTATGGTATTTTTGACTAGTATTCTCCCTAGCTCACATTGAAAAGGCTAACAGTCAGGAGGACTATGAAAAAGTATCCAATGTACTCAGCCCTAATATGAAGCTAATTTATAGCTTTCATATGAAGGCTAAAACCCAATTATAGCACAGGAATTCTCAAAAATGGAGACTTGTTCTGTTTCTCTATAAACATGAAGAAATACCAAAGTATATTCTTAGAGATTTTACACAGGAAGGGATACTCTGATCAACATATTTGAACAGTAACTTGCTTGGAGACTAAAAGAGACAGTAACCATGACTTAGCTCATTGGATGGTTTACCATTTTAGAGGGAATTTTAGAATCAGTGTCCAAGAATCTGTTTTCATAAGAATAAGGCTGAGACTGCCCCCACCGTTGGTGCTTTCATACATATATTTAATACATCATCTTTCACATACTTCTGAAGTCAATTTATTTAGATATGTGGGAAGTTTTAATCTGTACATAATTAGGAATAATATTAATTATTTTGAATTAAAATATCTAACATTAGAAATTACACATTTGTCATCCTTAAAAACATCTGATGTAAACCAGGTCTTTAGAGCCTGATATTTCA
>CAUYON010127132.1:0-20739 GCA_963573935.1 Arctocebus calabarensis | reverse complement strand
GGCCGGCTTTTAAATAAAGGACTCTTCTGTGAATTGGCTAGTGCAATGGCGTGGTCTTCAGGAATTCCTGGGCACAATAATAGAATGAACAATATTTGATAACTCAACAAAGTGACTATAATCATCGATAAGTTAGGGTTTAAAACTGGAATGTTCCTAACACAAAGATATGTTCAATGTCTGAGACGATAGATACCCCAATACCCTGATTTGATTAATTCTCATTTTATACCTGTACCAAAATGTCACATGCACCCTGTAAAGATACACCTATAATTATTAAAATTTTCCTTAATTTTTTTAAGAAATGAATCAAGCACACCAAAATACTTACTGAGCTATCTCAAGGAAGTAGAATCCAGAGATTTTTATTATTTTTCTCTTTTGTGCTTTTTCAACCCTTCCAGAATTAAAAATGTGTTACTTTTTAATCAAAATCTAAACCTCAGTTTTCGACATGATACGTACATAAAGTAAAATACATATGACCTCAGTGGTCCTCCTGGATTAGATATGGTAGGAAAAATGGAACAGTTTCATATCGTTTCTTTCATATAGAATTGAAGTAGTAGAAGAAAATATTACAGATTTGTAAATAGCTCATTTGAAAATAAACGAGACATTATAGAACACAGAATTTTTTAATGGGGTGGCAGCCCAAAGGGGAACAAGGTGTAGGGCAAGGCTTATGCTTTATGCTATTGGAAATCAATGCTAAATCTCAATTAAAATGATGAAATATTATTGAAGAAACAGGTCCAAAGTCTTATAATAAGAATAATATCAACTTGGCACCTGTAGCTCAGTGAGTAGGGCGCCATCCACATACACCAAGGCTGGTACGACAACTGCAACAAAAAAACAGCCAGGCATCGTGGTGGGCGCCTGTAGTCCCAGCTATTTGGGAGGCTGAGGCAAGAGAATCGCTTAAGCCCAAGAGTGTGAGGTTTCTGTGAGCTGTGATGCCACAGCACTCTACCCAGGGCAACATAGTGAGACTGTCTCAAAAAAAAAAAAAAAAAAAAGAAGCCTATACATGATGATTTTGGAGCTGGGAACAGAATCTCTCTTCAGCCCTAGACTCTAGAGTCACTAGGCACCTAATTTAAACCACTCAATACCTATGAAAAAGGTAGAACTATAGTAATGTACTCAATTTATGAGGACATTACTGAATGGCAAGTGATTACCATTCAGTTTCTAGAATGATCTCTGGGACACTGTACTATAAAGACCCTAAACACACTCGATGGCTAAGAAGAGGGAAAAACATGCTTCCACAGATAAGTAGGCTTTGATATTTTAACTTCAAACTTGGAGGCCAGTGCCAAGGCTCACACTGGTAATCCTAGCCCGTTGGGAGGCCGCGGTGGGTGGATCACCTGCGCTCAGGAGTTCAAGACTAGCTGGACCAAAAGTGAGACCCCGTCTCTACTAAAAATAGAAAAAACCCAGGATGTTGAGTTTAGCACCTGTAGTCCCAGCTACTCAGGAGGCTGAGGCAAGGGGATCGCTTGAGCCCAATAGTTTGAAGTTGCTGTGAGTTAGGAGCCTTGGCACTCTACCCAGGGCACAGAGTGAGGCTCCATCTCAAAAAAAAAAATAAATAAAAGACAGGAGTACAGTGATGCCGCCAAGGACTCTGCTCCTTGTATCTTTTGCTCCTGCTTATGAAATGTTCCCAATTACTGGTCATTTGATGCTACTAGAACATGCCTAAGCAGTCATATTTTTAGAAATCTTTCTTTATATCAAGTCGAAGAGTATACCTCTATAAATTTTACTCCTGGGTGTTAGGAAATCTAGCCATTATTCCCTGTAATCGCCTTCTTAAGTATTTAACAATAGCATCACGTGTTTCCCAAACCTTTTCTTCTCTAAATTAAATATCTTCAGTTACTTCAAAAAAATTTTTTAAAGCTTGGATCCATTTCATTAGGAGGTGAATAAGATCAAATACTTTATGGACTAGAAAAAAAAGAAAGAAAAAACTAAAAAGAACAACAATTTTAAGGGGAATGTTTAACCTACTAAAAGAAACTGACATTTTCAAAATATAGTCTATATATATGTATTTTTTGTTGTTGTTGTTGTTGTTGTTGTTGCAGTTCGGTAGAAGCCAGGTTCAATCCTGCCACCCTCGGTATATGGGGCCGGCACCCTACTCACTGAGCCACAGGCACTGCCCCAAAATACAATCTATATACATGGTACTTACCAATAAAAGATCCCTGAGTTCTACCCAAAACTATGAAATATGGAGTAGAACCCTCAAGTCTACATGTTACCTAGTTTTCCAGAAGGTCTTTAGACAAATTCTAGTTTGAAATCCTCTAATCAGGAAATTATTGAGTGAGATATTTCACTAGTTCAGTCAAGATCTACTAAACAGCTCTCCATTCTCACATGTGAAGTAATGAAACTGCTGCCTCTCTGAGATTATTTTCTGACTGGCCTTAGGTTAAAAAGACACAGCCCAATGTGGATTAGTAATCAGTGACAATCTTTTAAACAAAGTGAACCTTTAAAGCCACACAGGTAAGAATCCACAATGCTTCTCCTGATACATAATAGCTACTTGCCTACAGTCACATCTTTTCCTCTGGGCCTCTTCCTAAATTCAAGGACCTTTTATGATAAGGAATTAAATGTCTCCAGTGCACAGAGAGAAATTAATTAGCACTCACCAAATGAACAACTATTTCATTCCCTCCATGAATTTATATTTTGCTTTTATCACAGCCCAAAAAACAGAGAGAAAAATCTCTGTAAAAATTAGTTATGCTCTACAGTTTCTTGTAGAGCTATAGAGACTCCCCCTTGGGCTGTTATTTGCCGTATTTACATTTTTTTAACTGAATTATCCAGTGAAAATCCAATTGTTCCTAATGATGTTCGCTCTGTGTGTTTCCCATTCTCATATATGAGAAAAGGTTTATTATCCATTTGTAGTAATTAAGACACTGATGTTATATAGATCCATAAAAATCCTTCATTCAGCCAGTAAAAAGCTTTTCATCAAAATCACAGTAGCCAAATATTTATTTAAAAATAAAAAAAAATTAAAATGAAGTCCCCCTATACATATGCACATCAAAAATAGAAATGCTTTTGAGCCTATTTTGAAAGTTATGGTGAGTACTCTGAGCAGTTTCAAAGCACGTAACTTTATTTTCCTACAAAGCAGGAAACAGCCCTAACTGGCAATCTATCATGGTTGGCTATAAAGAAATGAAGTAATTAACCATAAGGAAATAATTCAGCAAGATGCTAACAGTTTAATAACATTTAAGTATTTGCATTTAAGCATTATTGTTTTTAAATGGTTTCATAATTGTTTTAGATATGCAAAAGGTTCTAACATGTGAACAAGCAGGTCTGTACAGTGAAACTCTACAGCATTCAGAAGCTTACACACTTCCCCAGCCAGGGGAAAAAGGAGGAAACTAAACAAATCTCTTTCATGAAGGAAGAAAACCTCATGATGCCATCTTCTTTCCTACCATAAGGGAAGTTCATCTAGAAAGCCACAGCTTAGACAGGGGAGAAGTGTTAACTGGAATATGGGAGAACTTCTTACTGGGTATCGCTTGGGGATGAAGATTTTATTGGAAAGGCTTCCCTTTATCTTGGAGACATTAGGGAAAAGTCAGCCAAGAAGAAGTCATGGTCCATCATCAGAACCACGTGTCCACCGTAGCTTTCCGCACTTTCATCATCAGCCCTCAGGGGACACTGGGTGCTGCTGTTTCCATTTCCCATCAAACACTAGAACAGAGTTTCTCTCACAGGACTCCAAGGGTAGATTCTCAGAGTTCCACGAGTCCTCTACAAACATTTTATTTTAATATCCTGCCTTAATTTCTAAGAATTCTCTTTTAAAAATAGCTAAAGGTCTAAGTATTGCTGTAGGGCTCTCCTTTGCAATTGCATTTATGAACATATTGGTGCCAATGAACATAGCTCCGAACAATGGGTTAATGAGAAAATAATAATGGCAGACTTCAGATGAGAAATTACATTGGTGCCAACAAAACTCTGCTGTGTGCCCTAGGCACAATGTTTTCCAAGTTGCTTGTATACAGAGACATACTAAGAAGAGATGAGTCTTTCCCCAGTTTATGGAGTTTGGATACCAGCAACTGGAAAACAACCAGCGCCAAAGCAATCAGGACCACGCTTGCGCTGTGAGCAGTAATTTAATTTCAGTAAAATAACTATATACTTAACTTTCAATTAACATTGTGGGTTTGAATTTCTGTTTTATTTATATACAGTTTGTAAATAGGTGTTGATTTTATGGTTTATATGGCAAACCTGAGAGTTAATATCTAAAGCAGAGTTTCTGGACCTCAGCCCTACCGACATTTGGGCTCATTGTCTGTTGCAGGGGACTGTCCTGGCATTGTGGGATGTTCAGCAACATTCCTGGCCTCTACTCACTAGATGCCAAGAGCACACATCCCAAACCTACCCCCAGATAGTTATCAGTTTAAAACCACTGACCTACAGCCAGGCATTGTGGCAGGTGCCTGTAGTCCCAGCGTTGGGAGGCTGAGGCAAGAGAATCACTTGGGTCCAAGAGTTTGAGGTTGCTGTGAGCTGTGAAGCCATGGCACTCTACCGAGGGTAATATAGTGAGACTCTGTCTCAAAAATAAATAAATAAATAAAACAAAACCAGTGACCTAGATTATGGGTCAGTGGGTGACATACTTGGATTGGGAAATATGTGGTACAAGGAGAATTTAAAATAGAGAGTATTCATAAAGGTATGTGGAGGGTGTAGGGAAAGACAATTACCAAAGGCCTAAAAGTGGCAAACTAAGAGCGAGGCATGCTGGGGTGGGGGAGAGACAGGGAGATTAAGAAGGGAGCACAGACTCTCCCAGGAGGGCATCCTATTAGGAAGTGAGCCCTGTAGCTAAGAGGGTTCATCAGGAATTAACACCCTGACTTCTCCATCAAGGCTCCCCATGGGCTGAACCCAAGCAGGTACCAAAAAGACAGGGAAACCACTGATATGCGTCAGGTAGGTCAGCCTCCCAGGATACAGAGCAGAGTGGACAGAAGAAACGTCATAGTGTTGGTCAGAAGGCCAAATGGAAGAGACCCACCACACCCACTTCTCTGATACTGAGAATTCAAGACACAATAAAATTTTTAAATCAACCCAAGAAGTCCACAAATCAGCATTCATTCATTCATTCATTCATTCATTCATTCATCTATCTATCCATCCATCCATCCATCTAGCCATCCTAGAGACAAGGTCTCATTCAATCGCCCTGCCTGGAGTGTAGTAGCATAATCATGGCAACCTCGAACTCAGAAGCTCATGGGATCCTCCTGCCTCAGCTTCCTGAGTGCAAGTCAGCTTTTAAATAAAAAAGATTGCTTCTCTGTATATCATTCAAGTTTGGCAAATTATAACCTAGAGCCTTCCTAATGTTCATGTCAGATGTACCCACTGTCTGCCCTAGCTCATTGCTGAGCTCATTAACTCAACAAATATTTAGCGCATGCTGTGGTCAAAGCCCTGTACCAGTGCTAAGTGGCAATTCATAAGAAATATTAGCCATAAGCCTCGCGTCTCTGCAGGGAGATAACTAATGCATAATGGATAAAATAGGGTTCCCCTCAGCTACCACCAGCTTGAGCTCAGCATCCTAATAATAATAGTGGCTCATGTCCACACAACTTGTGCAGTGACTTTGTCACTGGCTCTGCAGTCGTTGTCTATGATTAGCAGCAGGAGCCTTAAATACCTTGGCTGTGAAAGCCCTTTCTCTGGGGGCTTCTTCCTCATTCCCTGGAAGGGAACAGTACAAGGACCTCCTCCCTTGGAAGGAGGAGCAGTAAATGTGACTGGTGAGATGGGGCCAGCTTACATCCCTTGAGCCACCCATGCCCCAAACAGGGCCACTGCCCTGAACAAAGAGCAGGAACCACCCACTCTTGCCAAGCATGAGAGTTATGCCACTCGCCCCTTCCAATAAGCAAAGGAAACAGGGCCTGCCATGGGTCAGTCTGGCCAGGTCTCCAATTTCCCAGTTCCAGCTTCAGCCTGCAACTAAATATGCAAATCAAAGTCAAGTGAATCTCAAGGTCTTTGTTAAGAGAGAGAGAGAGAAGGTCCTGGTACAATCTGACCTAAGGCCATCAGGCCATCCAACATGATCATTTGGAGCAAGGAGGAAACATGGGTCACGGCCACCACCTAGAGCACATGGGAGGGAAGGAACTCCCCCTGACAGCTCACTCCCGTCTAGCATACTCTGACAAAAACAAGTCTTGGACTGAATTTTCTGTTTGTATAGTTAAACTTGGAAGCCTCAGAAGACACAATGAGTTTGAGGTCAACCTCAGGGGGCCTCTGCCCTGTGCTGCCTCGGGATGCTGCTCCCAACATCCAGGTTGGCAGCTTCTCAGGCTGCAGCCGCAGCTCAAATGGCCGGAGGTACTGCTCAGACTGGTGGCACCAGAGATCCTGTGCCACCACCACCATGGGCCTTGGAAGCTTCTACACGATGTTAAGTCTGCAGGATCACAGAATGCAAGAATCATGGAGGCTTGGCAGATTTTGCCTAGATTGAGAGGATGTGTGAGAAAGCCTGGGTGTCCGGGCAGAAGCCTGCCAGGGGCAGAGTGCACAAAGAGAGACTAGTAAGGCTATACCAAGGAGAACTGTGCAGTGTGAGCACACACACGGAGTCCCCACTGCGACACTGCCTAATGGAGTGGCAGGGGTACCACCTCCAAAACACAGAATTATGAGCCACCAGCAGCATACACGCTCAGCCCAGAAAAGCCACAGGTCATTGGATTCCAACCTACAAGAGCCTACTCCTTGTGTCAGTGTGGCCAGGACAAGGGATACAGGGTAAAGGAGATTATCCTGGAGCTTTAAGACTCAACATCTGCTCTGCTGGGTTTCAGATTTGCACGGGGCCTAGTGTCCCTTTCTTTTGGCTCATTTCCTCCCTTGTGGAATGAGAATGTTTATCCAAAGCCTCTACAACCATTATGCCTTGAAAATAAATAATTTGATATCTTTTCATTTTACAGGTTCACAGTTTTAAGGAACTCAGATGAGACTTTAGACTTTGAGTTAATGCTGAAATATATTTAAGACTTTGGGAGTGGGGTCTCGCTGTGTGCCACACCTTTTAGGGGACAAAATACGATTGTACGAGGGACTTTACCCAACAAATGCAATCAGTGTAACATGTTTCTTGTACCCTCAATGAATCCCCAACCAAAAAAAAAAAAAAAAGACTTTGGGAGACTATTGAAAAGGGCTTCACATTATCTTTTGCAATGTGAAAAAGACATGAGTTTGGGGGGACTGTGGGTACAATGCTATGGGCTGGATATGGTTTGTTTGGTCCTGCCAAGTCTTATGTTGAAATCTGATCCCCAATGTTGACCATGCAGACTGGTGGGAGTGGATTCCTCGTAAATGGCTTGGCGCCAATCTTTTGGGAGTGAGTTCGCATTCTTTTAGATCCCATAAGAGGTAGTTAAAAAGAGCCTGGCACTTTTTCCCTGTCTCCCGTTGCCTCTGTCACCCTGCAATCTGCACATGCCAGCTCCCCTCTGCCTTAGACCACGAGAAGAAGCAGCCTGAGTCCCTCTTCAGAAGTAAATGCTGCCCTCAGGCTTCTTTTACAGCCCGTAGAACTGTGAGCCAAACAAATCTCTTCTTTATCAATTATCCAGTCTCAGGTGTTCCTGTACAGCAACACAAAAGGACTAAGACAAACGCTATCTTGACAGTCTGGCTACTCTGAGATCACCACTCTGTCAGGAAGCTCAACCTCAAGGTAGCACATTGGGAGGCCACATGGAGAAAGAGATGCCCAACTAGTCCCTGGATGTTCAAGCCATCCCAGCCCAGGTGCCAGGCATATGAAGAAAGAAGTCATCTTGGGTCCAACCAAATGAGACTTCAGATGCCTCCAGCCCTGGCTGGCAGCTAGCTGCAACCAACCAACAAAAGATAGTAAATGAAGACTGCCCAGCTGAGCTAATCCAACTCCAGAACCATGAGAGAGAGTCACATGTTGGTTCCTAACTTGCCAGACTTTTGGGGGATGGGGGGGTGCTATAAAGCAATAGGTAAACAGACTAAGAATTTTTTTTTTTAAGACAAAAGTCTCACTTTGTTGCCCTGGGTAGAGTGCTGTGGTGTCATAGCTCACAGCAACCTCAAACTCTTGGGCTCAAGATACCCTCTTGCCTCAGCCTACTGAGTAGCTGAGTAGCTGGGTAGCTGGGACTACAGGCACCTGCCACAATGACTGGCTAGTTTTAGAGATGGGGTCTTGCTCTTGCTCAGGATCAGGCTGGTCTCGAACTCCTGAGCTCAGGCAATCTATCTGCCTCAGCCTCCCACAGTGCTAGGATTACAGTAGACTAAGAATTCTTGAAATATTAGCCTATACTCCTGGGGAACGTATTAAATTTAACTCCACACATATTCACATTCTCTGTACCAAGGTATTTTGAGAAATGTCCAGCCACTATAACCATCCTGCCATATTCAGTGTGTCTGAATTTGAGCTTGTTTGCCTCCTGTGTCTGTTCCCAACAGGTTAAGGATGTGGAAGAGGAATGCAGAAGATTAGCGAGGACCCCAAAACACCAGTGGGGGCCCATACAACTTCTGCAGCAGAGCACTGATGTGTCAGCCAGGCTCTCCCAATAAAATTTAGGTGTGTTCCAAGCATGCAGAATAAAACACAGGTGTGTTGCCTACGGGGGCAGAGAAAGGAAGAATGTCTCTTTATCTATCCCAGGAGATTGGAGGGAAACTTTGCTCCAGTTCTCCTTTTTCCTCTGCACTCTGAGGAGCCAGAGGAGGCACAGAGAGAACTCAGGTATCAGGAATCATGCCGTTATCTGACAATTGAGCTTTCCCTAACAGAGTCAAGCTCCCCATGCCTGGTTCATTTCATCAGGATGAACTGTTCCCCAAGCGGAGCCTTAGTCCTCATGCAAATTGGCTTTCCAGGGAACCATCAACGTAGATGTGGCCAGACATTCTGAATTCCTCTCAGACTCAATCCAGAAGCTCTGCTCCCATAAAATGAGAAATAGTGGAGAATACTGACAATCTAACAGATTAATCAGTGTAAAAGAATGACCCTGGAGTCAGAATTTAAATGTGTTTTTTAGCAAGAAGCTGACAGCTGCTTCTCTATAGAGCAAGGTTAGCAACTCAAATGGCTCCAGGCAGGAGAAATATTCAAAATATTTAACAACGGGAATCACCTGGGCACCAGTGGGCTCAGTGCAAGCCCCATCAGCCATGGATACTAGTCCTACCCAAAGGGACCAGGCAGGTGAGGGGAAGGGGTGGACACACGGGGGCTGTGGAAGAGAACAGCTTGTGCTTCCTGTAGAAGGGAAGCTTCTATCTAGCTCCGGGCAATGGCAGACATGGGAATGAAAGCCTAGTGTTATCAGAAATACAAGATTTTTTTTTCCCAGAGAAGCTGCAAAGAGATTTACAAAATTTCCTGATTTAAATATTAGCAACTATTTGAATATTTACAAAAATGTCTTCCCAAACTATTATGTTCTAAAGGCTTGTGCTCCTTCCTCCTCCACTCAAAATTCATTAATTGAAATTCTCAACCCCCACCCCAGGGGATGACATTACGAGGTGGAGCCTTTGGCAGGGTGATTAGGTCATGAGGGTGGAGCCCTCATGAACAAGATTAGTGCCCTTATGAAAGAAGCCAGGGGAAGGACAGATCCTTTCCAGCATGTGAGGAATCAGAAGATCACCATCTGCAATCTGGAAGAGGGCCTTCACTAGCACATGACCATCTTGATCTTGAACTTCTCAGCCTCCAGAACTGCAGAAAATATCTGTTGTGTAGAAGCCACCCAGTTTATGATATTTTGTAAAAGCAGCCAGAATGGACTAAGATACAGACAAACCAAATAAAGACATACATATATGTGACTCTTATGGTATAATTTTTACTGATGTTCCAAAGACAGACCCAGAAAGACCCTTTAAGAAAAGCACACTTTCAGATGAGGAGTCTATTGGTCCTTACCTAGCTATTTATACCTCTAGAATAAGAAAAGTAAAATTATCAGTATGCTCTAGGAAATTCCTGGGTGAAAATATTGAGAGATCTCAATTCTCCCCCAAAATAAAAGTTGGAGCAATTCGTCAAGGCTGGGATGGGCTAAGTGAGGTCTGCCACCAAAGTCCCCCAGGGGTGGGAGACATCTAGGCTGGTATTCCACACTCTATCAAAAGCTGGCCACCCTCAGTGTTGTGCTTTGGGGATAGGTCTCTAGTCATGGGCAGGAGCTCCAGGAATAGGAACAGCCTAGACATCATCACACTAGCCATGGAAGCAACAGCCACAGAAGTATAAAGCCTTCACCGTCAACTACAATGCCTCGGCCACCAGAAGAAATATCCCCATGAGTCTCCCTTTCTCTCCCAACCTGCTGTTTAAGAGTGGTCCTTTAGACTGAGTAAACCTGGAGTCCGGGGATGTCTTTGTGGACAAGCGGTGTGTGCAGTCACAGAGGGCCCACATGCTTGCTTTAATGCTTATCTTAAAATTCTTAATTTTTTGCCAAGGGTCGCACATTTTTAATTTGTACTAAGCCCCAGACATTATGTAGCTAGTCCTTCTGCAACAATATTGAGAAGCAGCCTTCAGAAACATGTACAGTTGACTCTCATTATTCATGAGAGCCATATTCTGTAAAGTTACTGTGAACTCTGAATTAATGGATATGGAATCATGGCTCTTAACCAGGGTCAGTTTCATGCAGGCTTCTGATTATAGCATTTTCTTTTTCTTTTTTCTTATTTTTTATGGTTATAGCATTTTCATCAACCAATCAATACATAACCTTGTTTTATGTGGTTTTTGTTTAAAGACAACTTATTTAACATACTGTTCATTTATTAACATTGAAGTCACAACCAAGAGTGCTAAAACTCATGCCTAAATGAAGCCTATATAACATGCATTTTCTCATAAGACATGTCACAGCCTTCTTGCACTTAGGAATATAGGACAGCATCTCAGCATTATGCTCTGGGCCATTTTAAACAGTAAAGTCACCAAACAAAAATGTGAAAAACATAGCCCTAAAAAGACCACAAAAGGGGCACCTGAGAGCTGAATCAAGAAAGCAGACTGTTCATTTCCCACCTAAGCTGGGAACAGGCATACTGGGTAACTCAAATTTCTCCGTACTCTGCTCATAACCACAAAATGACTGTGAAAGCACCTTGACTATTAATTTGAGGATTATAAATTTTAGCAAATCCACAATCCACAAAAATGGGAACCAATTAAACCAACTTTATTTTGATATGCCATATGGGAGCCTAGGTATTTGGTGGGCAAAATAAAATACATGATCATGTTCAGGCCCCAAACTGGTAACATGGATCAAAGTATTTATGGTACTAATAATGATAATAACAATGATACCAAGTGCTTATATAGCACTTACATGTGGGCTAGTACTATGAGCATTTTGCATAAAGTAAGTTATGGGAGCATCACAACGGCCCAAAGAGGTGGCAGACAGTACAAGGTCTAGAATTTACTTTCAAATTTTCACATTAGACAAAGTTATGATAAGTGTGCATGAACTAGTCCCAGCTTTATCTCTAAGGCCAATTGGTTTTTTTCATAAAACTACACCCTCAAGAGTAGTTAGCTTTTATAATCTTGAGTTATGTTCTTTCTACGCCTAGTTCGTTGAGGGTTTTTTATTAAGAAAGGGTGCTGAGTTTTATCAAGTACTTTTTCTGCATCTATTGAGTTGATCATGTGGTCTTTATTTTTGCTTCTGTTTATATAGTGAATCATATTTATTGATCTGTAAATATTAAACCTGGAATCCTTAAATCCCTAGAATGAAACTCATTTGATCTCAGTGAATATCTTTTTCATGTGCTGCTGAATTTGGTTTGCTAGTATTTCATTAAGGATTTTTGCATCTATGTTCACAAGTATATTGGTCTATAGTTTTCTTTTTTTGTTGTGTCCTTTTCTGGCTTTGGTATCAAGGTGATCTTGGCCTCACAGAAAGAGTTAGGGAGGATTCCTCCTTCTCAATGTTATTGAATTATTTCTGTAGGATAGGTACCAGTTCTTTGTAGTCCTGGTAGAATTTGGCTATGAATCTGTCTGATCCTAGGCATAGAAGGAACATATCTCAAACTTATAAAAGCCATATATGGCAAACTCACAGCTAATATCATGATGAAGGAGAAAAAATTAAAAGGGTCCCCACCATCACCATTTCTTTTTGTTGTCATTCTTGTTTTGTTTGGTTGGTTGGGTTTTTTGACACTGAGTCTTACTTGGTGGCCTTCAGTAGAATGCTATAGTGTCATAGCTCATAGCAACCTCAAACTCTTGGGCTCAAGTGATCCTCTTGTCTTAGCCTCTGGAGTAGCTAGGACTATAGGTGCCCACCACAATGCCCAGCTATTTTTTAGAGATGGGCTCTCTCACTTGCTCAGGCTGGTCTTGAACCTATGAACTTGGTCAATCCACCTGCCTTGACCTCCCAGAATGCTAGGATTACAGGCATGACCCACCATGCCTGGCCTTCCACTATCACCATTTCTATTCAACATAATACTAGAAATCCCATCTACAGGAACTGAACAAAATAAAGAAATAAAAGACATCCAAATTAGGAAAGCATAAATCAAACTTCTATTCAACTGTTTGGGGTTTTTTGTTTGTTTGTTTGTTTGTTGTTGTTTATATTTTATTGCTTTAAACAAACAAACAAACAAAAAATGGGTCACTTGCCTCCCTATTCAACTGTTTGTTGATGATATAATCTTGTACCTAGAAAACCTTAGAGACTCCACTAAAAGACTCATGGAATTGAGCAAAGAAATAAATTAGCAAAGAATCAGGTTACAAAATCATCAGACAAAAATCAATAAATTTCTATATTCTAATAACAATCAAGCTGAAAGTCAAATCAAGGACTCAACATCATTTACAATAACTACAAACAATAAAAAATATCTAGGAATATACGTAACCAAGGAGGTGAAAGATCTCTATAAAGAGAACTACAAAACACTGATGAAAGTAACCACAGGTGATACAAACTAATGGAAAAACATCCCATGTTCATAGACTGGTAGAAACAACAATGTTAAAATGTTCACAGTGTCCCAAGTGATTTATAGATTCAATGCAATCCCCATCAAAATACCAACAGCCTATTTCACAGATCTGAAAAAATAATTCTATCTTAGTTTGGAACCAAAACAACAGCTCAAATATCCAACACAATCTTAAGCAAAAAGAACAAATCTGGAAGCATCATGTTACCTGACTTCAAATTATACTACAAGGCTACAGTAATCCAAACAGCATGTTACTGGTATAAGAGCTATAGACCAATGGAACAGAACACAGAGCCAGAAATAAAACCATCTACTTAAAAACCAACTGATCTTCAACAAGGCAGACAACAACATACATTGCCATTGAGAAGCCCTATTCAATAAATGGTGCTAGGAAAACTGGATCGCCTCATGCAGCAGAATGAAACCTGACCCCTTTCTTTCACCACATAATTCAAGATGGATAAAAGACTTAAATGTAAGGCATGAAAATATAAAAATTCTAGGAGAAAGTGCAGGAAAAACTCTTCTAGACATTTGCCTAGGCAAAGAATTTATGACTAAGACCCCAAAGACAAATACAGCAATAACAAAAATATTAATAAATAAATGGAACTTAATTAAAGAGCCTCTCTATAGGAAAGAAAATAATTAATGGAGTTATTAGGCTACAGAACAGGAGAAAATATTCACAAACAGTACATCTGACAAAAGGCTAATATACACAATCTACAAAGAACTCAAATCAGCAAGAGAAAAGCAAACAACCCTCCTTCTTTTTCAAAAGAAGAGAAATGGCCACAACATATGAAAAATGTTCAACATTACTAATCATCAGGGAAAGGCAAGTCAAAACTGCATGAGATATACCTCTGTCAGAATGGCCATTATTAGGCTCGGCACCCATACCTCAGGGAGTAGGGCACCAGCCATATACAGCAAAGGTGGCAGGTTCGAGCCTGGCCTGGACCTGCTAAACAACAATGACAGATGCAACCAAAAACTAGCTGGGCATTGTGATGGGCGCCTATGGTCTCAGCTACTTAGGAGGCTGAGGCAAGAGAATTGCTTAAGCCCAAGAGTTTGAGGTTGCTATGAGCTGTGATGCCACGGCACTCTACCGAGGGCAACATAGTGAGACTCTTTCTCAAAAAAAAAAAAAAAAAGAAAGAAATGGTCATTATTAAAAAGTAAAAAAACAACATATGCTGGCACTGATGCTGAGAGATAGGAACTCTCAGTCCCTTTGGTGGGACTGCAAATTAGTACAACCTCTACGGGAAATAGTATGGAGATTCTTCAAAAAAGTAAAGGTAGACCCACCATTAGATCCACCATTCCACTATAAGGTCTCCACCCAAAGGAATACTTATTATAGCACAATTCACAATTGCAAAGACATGGAATCAACAAAAGCGCCCACCAATTCATGAGTAGGTAAAGAAAACGTGTTACACACACACACACCATGGAGTGCTACTTATCTATAAAAAGAAATGAAATAATATCTTTTGCCACAAAAGAGAACTTGAATGGAACTGGAGATCATTATCCTGAGTGAAGTATCTTAGGGACGGGAAAACAAACACCACATGTACGCTTTAATAATTGAAAGCTAAACAATGGGCACACACAGGTTCAAAGAGAAGTGAAACATATCAAAACCAAGAAGGGGGAGGTGGGGAAAAAATGGGGTAAAGACTTACCTACCAGGTACCATGATCACTATTCTGACAATAGGCACACAAAAAGCCCCAACTTAAGCATTGTACAATGCATCCATCTAACAAAAACATTTGTACCCCCCTAATAATTTGAAATTAAAAAAAAAAAAAGAGAGCTAGCTAATGTGCTATCAGAGGTGCCACAGTCCAAAGGCAGTTGCAACAAAATTTCTGTTATCAATATTTTCATCAACACTGGAGGCTGGGCTAATGAGCATAATAAATGTCAGAAATGGGCTCTTATTGGTGATTAATGGCTCATTAAATGGCATAATGAATGTTCAAAGACTCTTGGCAAGCACCATTAAAGTATACTGGCAAAATGTTTTCAGGATATTCTCTCTTCAGTAAGGTGTGAGAATCTAGCAAGGCCTATGATCTGCACCCTCAGGAATGGCACCCACATAGCAATCCCTAAGGGGTCCTGTGCCCACTCACTGTTGTAGAAGGATTTCTGGTTGCCGGATGCTAACTGCAGGAATGCCTCAAGTCAGCTTTATATGAAAAGTGCTAGGCAGAACAGCTAAAAATGACAGTGTGCTAACAGCGTCTAGCACTTGCAGAAAAGGGGTACGCACTGTTTTCTGTTTGCATGTGACTGCTTGGTTAACAAATCTCCATATGTGTGGAAGAATTTCACCTGAGACCATTTTGTTATCCAGTACGCCCTGGTAGAAACATGACGGGTAAGTAACCAACCCTCGCTTTGTTGGGGGGACCTCCAACTTCAGTGGGTCTCATCCACCCATGAGGACACTGGGTCTCCAACTCATCCAGCTACTAAAGGGTAGAGCCAGCTTGTGTACCCAACTGTCTGGGATCACATCCATACTCTCAACCACACACTACACCACTTCTCCACAGTAAAGTAACATCTAACCTAAAGCCATTGCGCTTAGATTAATTTGGCATAAACATATTCAAGGTGCCATCCAGCACCTCTAAAGTACACACTTTGCAAGAAAAAAGAGTCTGACACACACACAGAAAGATAATGTACAAGTCTAAATTATCAAGAACTTTAAAAACGCACAAACTCCAAACTTACAAATACCATATATCCCCTTGGTCCTAACACGATTGTGGAAGATGACACATCAACTTTCTACCTAAGTGTCACAGCATTTAAACACGCACATCAATAAAAAAAAAAAAAAAACATGACTGTAAAACTATTAAAATATGAAGAAAAGGCCTCCTTGGAATTGGCACAGTATGGCATTGTCGGCATTGTCATTTCAGCCATAGTGGCAAGCCACATACCCCTGAGTGAGTGGAAGCCCTGCTGGCCTGTGGCTCCCCTTGTAAAATGGGGAGCTCTTTACCATGCTACGATGAAACCCATAGTTAAGCCATAGTTAAACCTATGGCTCCCCTTGTAAAACAGGGAGCTCTTTACCATGCTCTCTTGAGATGGCTCTCACCTGTAATCCTAGCACTCTGGGAGGCCGAGACAGGTGGATTGCTGGAGGTCAGGAGTTCAAGACAGTCTGAGCAAAAGGGAGACCACGTCTCTTAAACAACAACAAAAAAAAACTAGCCAGGCATGGTGGTGGGCACCTGTAGTCCCCGCTACTAGGGGGGCGGACACAAGAGAATTGCTTGAGCCCAAGAGTTCGAGGTTACTGTGAGCCATGACACCACGGCACTCTACCAAAAAAAACCCAAATAATATAATAGCCTAATTGTAACATACAGGATACACCAAAGGACAAGAAGCGGAAGTCAAATATCATTTTAATATGTAAATATGGGGCCAGGACAACATGACAGACATGATGATGTGGTCACATGCTTGCACCTGGATGAACAATTACAATAAGGCCACTATTAGAGAGCAGACGGGGTGGGTGTGCGGTATTGACAATCCAAACACCAGTAGCTCCTGGGGGTCAGGGAACCTCATAAAAAGCTAACTGCTAGTACCTGCATTATTGGAAAATTCAGTATATACTCAAACTGTAGGGAAAAAGAAAAAAAAAAAGAAGAGGAAAAATTATTATTATATCAAAAGGAGTTAATGTCTAGATAATTACACAGGTTTTCCTTCTCATCCACATACTCAGAGGGGCTTTGAAGGGCTATGCGGGGTTGGGAGCAATTCGTTACTGTGTAGAAGTATCCTGCACATTTGCAGGGCACGTCAAATCCCTCGGCGCCAGGGATTGTGGGACCCCAGCAATTCCCCAGCCACCTCTCCCTGGCCGCCCTGCCCACTAAGGACCCCTGCTGTCAGGGTTTTTCTGAAGCCTCGCTTGTCTCTAGGTCTGGGGCCCCAGAGTAGGTGATGCTCTGCGGGGAACAAAGCCTGCCTTTGGCCTCGGGAAGGAAGCAATGTTTCGAGCTCTGGAGGACCTGGGCTCTGATGTGAGCAAACTGCCGACAGGGCTGGCACCAGGCTCTGAACACAGCTCCCCTGGTGGTTGCTACAGCAGTGTGACTGTAGCAGAACTGCACTCCCAGGCCACTGCGGGTTGAAGTAGCAGCCAGTATCCAAATAGTTCCAAACCCTCAGAGGTGCACCTGGGTTCTCCACCATTAACAAGAAATCCAAAGTATCATACTGACCCCTGGGACACAAGGAGGACGGAGCAGCTAAAACAGCTGAGCAGTAGAGTCTTGGTTCGTCCCAGGATGTCTCGAAGACCTGGGCTTTCAATCATTTCACTGAATCAAGGTTCTGATGGAAGGAGGAGGCAAGAGTCCTGGCAGGAGGCTACTTCAAGGAGGCCGGTCAGGAGTAAGCAGGGGCAGAACCTGACTCACAGAATGTAGCATTGTGTCGGAAAAGGAAAAAGCACTGCTGCATCCACAGGCGAGGCAAGGAGTCATTGCTTCAGGGAGGGCCTGGTGACCACCGCAGTGATGGGAAAACTGGGGAAACCCACCAGCTTTGCAGGGAAGAAAGCTTCATTTTCCTCAGAATCCAGGAATAAGCTGGATGATTATAATGAGACTGCAAAGAAGGAAAGAATGCAAGGAAGAGAAATACCAAGTAAAAGTCCCTGAGCAGAGGACTGTCATCAAAGGGGGCCCTGGAGAGAGGGCACAGGCAGGGATGCTGGGAACGTAGTTAGCAGAGAGAAAAAAGAAACGTGCCAGAAGGAGAAGGTAAGAGAAAAGGCGCGAAAAGCAAAGGCGGAGAGGGGAATCAAGAGGGTTTAATACCACTAAGTTGAAAAAGGAAAGAAATGCAAGCCTGCAGGAGGGGGGGCAGCTGACAGCATCAGAAAATGTGAGGGGCTGAGAGGCTGTGAAGTCACCGTACTTCCAAACGTGAGGTCAGCCATGCTGAGCACAGAGGCACCTGCGGCAGAGGAACGTGGGATGGGCCACCTCGGCCAGGGCTGAGGGATGAAAAGGGACCTCGCTGTGAAGAAACGAATGGAGAGCACATCAGCCTCCTGGAGAGGTTTAGCTAGAAAAGATGCAAGGAAAAGAAGGGGTTTGCTAAAAGAAAGAAAGAAAACTGGCATACAGAGGAGCAGAGAAGCCAGCAGAGGAGAGAGACTTCAGATGCTGAGCCGGGGTGTCTGGGCTCTATGCCAGCTCTTCTAGGGAGGGACAAGGGGTTGGCCTTTGTTTTTTGTTTTTAATTTATTTATTTTCTCAGAGATGGGGTCTCTGTCTCCCAGGCTGGAGTACAGTGGCACAATCACGGCTCACTGTAACCTCGAACTCCTGGCCTCCAGTCATCCTCCCATCTCAGCCTCCCAATACCTGGGATTACAGGTGGGAACCACCGTGCCCAGCCTGGGGTTGGCTTTGAAAGGTCGAACAATCTCTCCCTCCAGACTTCCCCCAGAATATGTAGGGAATAAAAGGCCAAGAGGCGGCTCTTGCTAGCACCTTTCCTTATCCAAAGTGGGTGCCCTCACCTCAATATGTGCACGGCCCTCCAACCCCCATGGGACCCTGTTTCCACCTTGACAAACTGAGAGAAATAACTATGAACCAAGAGAAAGGTCTAGTTGGCTAGTGTCCTAGAAGGCTGTGGCGGGGGCAGCTTTAGCAAAGGAGGAATTTCAGTCTCCCTAACAAAACCAGAGGTTCCAGAACTGGAAAAGGACAAGTGAATGCGTTTAAAGTGATCCACTTTAACAAACCCAGAAGTTCCGACATCTCAGAAAGGAGCTTTTGTGTCTGTTTTCAGCTTTGCTGAGATAATGCTGAGACAGCATTGCTACCCAGAATCTTTAACCAGCTTAAGGCTGAGAGCCCAACCTGACCGAGGAGGCCAGCCAAGGCTTTGTCCAAAAAACCATGCACGAGGAAAATAATCTTCTTTCCAGTAACAAATGGTGATAATGGAATCCCAAATGTCACTACCAGCTTGAAAGAAAACGTCTAATAACAAGGTAAAAAATGATTTTTGCCAACCTGTGGAAAGGATAAAATTTTAAATTACGCTCTATTTCCTGTGACAATTTTTGGAGAAGGTCTAATTTACAAGGTTGGTGAGACTTAGCTCTTTACTATTTTAAGCTCCTTAGTCACACACACAGAAAATTTCTGGTACTGGTTATACATAATTCATTCTCTGGAGCATAAAGAAGCTGGAAAAACTAGGAGATGAAGAGTTTCAAATAAAGGTTAATTGAAGGGGGGGGGGCTTGACTTCTTGAAATAAAAAGGAAAAAAGCCAAGGCATTTCTGACCAAACTGAATGAAAACAGCTGGCAGCCCCTCCAGGCAGTTTTTTTCTGAGGACCTACTACGTGCCTCTGTGGTGGTTTTGAAGTATGGCCACAGGTTTTTGTTTTGTTTTGTTTTATATAATTGAGGTAGATTGAATCTGTGTCCCCTCAAAAGCTCATGTGGAAATTTGATCCCCAAGGTTGGAAGTGGGGCTTAGGGGAGGAGTTTGGGTCACAGGACGGATTCCTCAGGAATGACCTGGTCCCTTCCTCCCAGTCACCAGTGACTGGGGTCTCTATCAGTTCTCGTCAAATGTGATTGTTTCAAAGAGCCTTGTACCTCTTTTCTCTCTCACCATGTGACCTCTGTATATGCAGCTCCCCTCTGCCTTCCCCCAGGCGTGCTGAGGCCCTCACCAAAAGCAGATACTGGCGCCTACAGATCCATGAGCTAAATAAACCCTTTTCTTTATAAATTACCCAGCCTCAGCTGCTTCCTTTATAGCAAGGCAAAATGAACTAATACAACACTTCTCCCTTCACAAGGTAGATCATAATTCTCCTTCTCATGAATGGGGGCCAGACTCAGTGAATCAGTTCTAACAAATAGAACACGACAGGCCGGGCGCAGTACTCATGCCTGTCATCCTAGCCCTCTGGGAGTCTGAGGAAGGTGGATAGCTTGAGGTAAGGAGTTTGAGACCAGCCTGAGCAAGAACCAGACCCCATCTCTACAAAAAATAGAAAACTTTAGCCTAGTTTAGAGGTTGGCGCCTCTAGTCCCAGCTACTCAGGAGGCTGAGGCAAGAGGATCGTTTGAGTCCGGGAGTTTGAAGTTGCTGTGAGCTACAATGACACCTAGGCACTCCAGGCTGGGTGACAGAGCAAGCCTCTGTCTCAAAAAATAAATAAATAGGCTCAGTGCCTGTGGCTCAACAAGCTAAGGCGCCAGCCACGTACACCTGAGCTGGCGGGTTCGAATCCAGCCCAGGCCCACCAAACAACAATGACGGCTGCAACCAAACAATGGCCGGGCATTGTGGCGGGCGCCTGTGGTCCCAGCTACTTGGGAGGCGGAGGCAAGAGACTCACTTGAGCCCAGGAATTGGAGGTTGCTGTGAGCTGTGATGCCACAGCACTCTATCCAGGTGACAGCTTGAGGCTCTGTCTCAAAAATAAATAAATAAATAAATATGAACACAAAAAAAGAACATGGTATAATG
>CAUYON010127128.1:0-10878 GCA_963573935.1 Arctocebus calabarensis | reverse complement strand
ACAGCTCACAGCAACCTCCAATTCCTGGGCTCAAGGGAGTCTCCTGCCTCCGCCTCCCATGTAGCTGGGACTGCAGGCGCCCGCCACAATGCCCGGCCATTTTTTGGTTGCAACCACCATTGTTGTTTGGTGGGCCGGGCTAGATTTGAACCGGCCAGCTCAGGTGTACGTGGCTGGCGCCTTAGCCCGCTGAGCCACAGGTGCTGAGCCGATGTGGAGAGAGTTTTGATGCAGTCTCAGAAATTAATGAGAACACGGATTCAGTTGGCTCCATCCAAAAAGCAGTCATTGCAAAGAGCTCTAGTCAGGAAGTGGTTAGTTCCTCCTGAACAAGAATATCTCTATCTCTCTCTAAATATATATATATATATATATATATATATATACATACACATAAATTTTTTTTCTTTTCTTTTTTTTTTTTTTTTTTTTTTTTTTAGAGAGATAAGAGTCTCACTCTGCTGTCCTCAGTAGA
Organism: Arctocebus calabarensis; assembly: GCA_963573935.1. Taxonomy (NCBI): domain Eukaryota; kingdom Metazoa; phylum Chordata; class Mammalia; order Primates; family Lorisidae; genus Arctocebus; species Arctocebus calabarensis. The sequence continues at coordinate 10,403 of CAUYON010127128.1, read as the reverse complement.
GTGCCATGGCATTACAGCTCACAGCAACCTCTTGGGCTTAGGCGATTATCTTGCCTCAGCCTCCCAAGTAGCTGGGACTACAGGCCCTCACCACAATGCCCGGCTATTTTTTTGTTGCAGTTTGGCCACGGCTGGGTTTGAACATGCCACCCTCGGTATATGGGGCCGGTGCCCTACTCACTGAGCCACAGGCGCTGAGCCAAGAACTTTTTTTAAATAAACGTCCTGGGCAGCACTTGTGGCTCAGTGAGTAGGATGCTGGCCCCATATACTGAGGATGGCAGGTTCAAACCAGGCCCCACCAAACGGTAATAAAAACTAGCCAGGCATTGTGGCAAGAACCTGTAGTCCCAGCTACCTGGGAGGCTGAGGCAAGAGAATTGCCTAAGCCCAAGAGCTGGAGGTTGCTGTGAGCTGTGACACCACAGCACTCTATCAAGAGCAATAAAATGAGACTCTGTCTCTAAAAAAATAAACGTAGTCCTTCTGGTCTCCTACTCCCCAGCCTATTAGAAAGGAATTTTCCAGCTCAGCGGGCTAAGGTGCCAGCCATGTACACCTGAGCTGGTGGGTTCGAATCCAGCCCGGGCCTGCCAAACAACAATGATGGCTGCAACCAAAAAATGGCTGGGTGTTCCGGCAGGCACCTGTAGTCCCAGCTACTTGGGAGGCGGAGGCAAGGAGACTCACTTGAGCCCAGGAATTGGAGGTTGCTGTGAGCTGTGATGCTACAGCACTCTATCCAGGGTGACAGCTTGAGGCTCTGTCTCAAAAAAAAAAAGAAAGGAACTTTCCTTAAGACATAGTGGTCACCCAATTGATTTAATTTAATTGCCATCACAATCAACTTCAGGGATTTAATTTGGCTTTTTTTTTTTTTTTTTTTTTAGCTATTTTTGGCCAGGACTGGGTTTAAACCTGCCAGCCTGGGCATATGGGGCCAGCGCCCTACTCCTTTGAGCCACAGGCGCTGCCCTAATTTGACTTTTTAAAAACAATCTCATCTGGCTTGGGGCCTGTAGCTCAATGGGCTAAGGCACCAGCCACCTGAGCTGGCGGGTTCGAATCCAGCCCAGCCCGCCAAACAACAATGATGGCTGTAACCCAAAATGGCCGGCGTTGTGGCAGGCGCCTATAGTCCCAGCTACTTGGGAGGCAGAGGGAAGAGACTCTCTTGAGCCCAGGAGTTGGAGGTTGCTGTGAGCTGTGATGCCACAGCACTCTATCCGGGATAACAGCTTAAGGCTCTGTCTCAAAAAAAAAAAAAAATCTCATCTTTATTTGATCAAATATGTAAGATATCTGGTTGTGAGACGTTGGTGCGTGACCCTGGGCTAAAGAAAATCTCAAATGGTACGAAAGTAAACAAAAAGATACGTGACAGAAGTTTGTGAGATGCCAAATGAGTGAACGGGTCTGTGCTATGAAAGTTCAAACAAGATTGCTCAGTCAACACCAAGGCAGTTTGCAAGGACCTTAGAGAGAATCACACATGTTTTGTGTCTCAAGGGGTGGTAAGACTTAATAAAAGGAAAGACTACTTCAGGCACAAGAAAAATATTACCAAAAAAATACAGAAGTGGGAGTGTGGCTCATCAAGTAGGGTGCTGGCTCCATATACCAAAGATGGCGGGTTCAAACCCCACCTCAGCAGAACTGCAAAACAGAAAAATAGCTGGGTGTTGTGGTGGGCACCTGTAGTCCCAGCTACTTAAGTGATTAACGTAGTCCTTCTGGTCTCCTGAAGTGGGAGGCTGAGCAGGAGAATCACTTGAGCCCAGGAGTTGGAGGTTGCTGTGAGTTGTGATGCCACAGTACTTTAACCAGGGTGACAGCTTGAGACTCTGTCTCAAAAAAAGAAGATTGAGGATAATACCAAAAAAAAAAAAGCTCGGAGGGATGACAAGTCAAGCTGCTGTTGAGTTGTAGGAGATACTCCGGGGAACACAGCTCACGGGAGGAAGCTCAGGCGGGCAGAGCTTGGAACAATGAGGGAATGAGAGGAGCAACCAGAAAGCCAGCCCACCCAGGACTATCGAGTGGCGTCTCAAAAACCGGAAGTCCTGGGAAGTCAAAATGAGGAATGAGAAAGCAAACCGAATCGGCTCACTCTCAAAGCAGTTTCTACTGGGTGTAACTTAGAAACAATGGAGACCAGCTGCTGCTGTGTGCCTGCAGTCACAGCTGTCCTGTGTCACTCTGCCCTTCATCCTGCTTACTTGAGGCTTTACTAATACTGTTTTCAATGCCCAAGAGGTTTTCCAGGGGGTGGCGATACCTTGAATATCTATATATTTTTTGGGATATAAACAGCAAACATATCAACAATAGAATATCCTGGCCCTAGGGCCACTTCATACTTAGATATATATGTATATATATAGTTTTTGTGTGTTTGTTTGGGGTTTTTTTGTAGAGACAGAGTCTCACTTTGTCGCCCTCGGTAGAGTGCGGTGGTGTCACACAGCTCACAGCAACCTCCAACTCCTGGGCTTAGGTGATTCTCTTGCCTTAGCCTCCCAAGTAGCTGGGACCACAGGCGCCCGCCACAACACCCAGCTATTTTTCTGTTTTGCAGTTCAGCTGAGCCCGAGTTGAACCCACCACCCTCGGTATATGGGGCCAGCACCCTACTCGATGAGCCACAGGAGCTGCCCTATATATTGTTTTTTGAGACAGTCTCACTATGTTGCCCTTGGTAGAGTGCTGTGGCATCACAGCTGACAGCAACCTCAAACTCTTGGGCTTAAGCAATTCTCTTGCCTCAGCCTCCCAAGTAGCTGGGACTACAGTCACTGCCACAACACCCGGCTATTTTTTTGTTGTAGTTGTCATTGTTGTCCAGCAGGCCCTGGGCTGGATTCGTCGAACCCGCCAGTTCCGGGGTGTGTGGCTACTGCCCTAACCGCTGAGCTATAGGCGCCAAGCCCACTTCATACTTATATTTATTAAGGACAACTGACTAATACTTAAAGTATGGTGAAAAATAAACAGAAACACTATTTATCTCAGAAATAGTGTTTACAGTGCTGAATTTCACAATATTTATGAGACTTTCAAAATTACAGAGGTAGTTTAAATTCCACATATCTTTCCAAACATCTGCAACTGAACAGTGTTAATTATAAAGCAGACCAGGCACAGTGGCTCATACTTTGTAGTCCTAGCACATTGCTTGAAGCCAGGAGTTCTAAACCAGCATGAGCAAGAGTCACAAAAAATAGAAAAATTATCTGGGACTGGGATAAATACAAGTCACGTTTGACTTCTGCAAACACAAGAGGTGCTCACAGTGGTTCCCATCAGTGTCCAGAAACTTCTGATTATGGTGAATGAAAAGTAATAGACAATGTTTCTTAAAACACATATACCTTGGGAGGCACCTGTGGCTCAGTGGGTAGGACTCCAGCCCTATATATCGAGGGTGGGAGGTTCAAACCTGGCCCCAGACAAATTGCAACAAAAAAAAATAACTGAGCATTGTGGCGGGCACCTGTAGTCCCAGCTACTCGGGAGTCTGAGGGAAGAGAATCGCCTAAGCCCAGGAGATGGAGGTTGCTGTGCGCTGGGATGCCACGACACTCTACCTAGGGCGATAAAGTGAGACTCGGTCTCTACCAAAATAAAAAACATATATATACATTTTTTGGTCCCCTAATATATATTTATATTAGTTTTTCAGCAGAAGCTCTTGGATTTTCTTTTTTTTTTTGACAAGGAGTCTCACTTTGTCATCCTCCGTAGAGTGCGTGGCATCACAGCTCACAGCAAACTCTAACTCTTGGGCTTAAGTGATTCTCTTGCCTGTGGTGGGACCACAGGCACCCACCACAATGCCTGGCTATTTTTAGAGACGAGGTCTAGATCTTACTCAACGGTTTCAAACCTGTGCACTTAGGCAATCCACCTGCCTCAGCCTCCCAGAGTGCTGGCATTACAGGCATGAGTCACCGCAACTGGCCTGGAGTTTCTATGTAGATATTGTCTGCAAAACTATGACTTTGTTTCCTCCTTTCTTATACCTCTAATTGTGTCTTGTTATAATCATTAGAACAATTATTACTTTATGGAATACTGGAAATGATATGGGCATCCTCATATTACTGCTGACTTTTTTTTTTTTTTTGCAGTTTTTGCCCGGAGCTGGGTTTGAACCCACCACCTCCGACAAATGGGGCCGGCGCCCTACTCCTTTGAACCACAGGCACCCCCCTTACTTCTGACTTTTAAAAAATGCTTTTAAATTATGATGTTTGCTATTTTAGGTAGATGTCCTATATCACATTACAAAAGGTTTTTTTTCTATTTCTAGCTGTTTTTTTTTTTTTAGACAGACCCTCAAGCTGTCACCCTGGATAGAGTGCTGTGGCATCACAGCTCACAGCAACCTCCAATTCCTGGGCTCAAGCGAGTCTTCTGCCTCTGCCTCCCAAGTAGCTGGGACTACAGGCATCCACCACAACGCCTGGCCATTTTTTTTGGTTGCAGCTGTCATTGTTGTTTGGCGGGCCCGGGCTGGATTCGAACCCACCCGCTCAGATGTACATGGCTGTCGCCTTAGGCCGTTGAGCCACAGGCGCTGAGCCTATTTCTAGCTTTTTAAGATTTTTTTAAATAGAAGTGAATTTTTGTTTTTATTTGAACTGGTCTCACTCTGTTACCTGGGGGCAGAGTGCAGTGGCATCACAGCTCACAACAACCTCAACTCACAGGCTCAAGTGATCTTCCTGTCTCAACCTCCCAAGTAGATGGGACTGCAGACTCCCCACAACACTCAACTAATTTTTTTCCCCTACTTTTTGTAGAGACAGGGTCTTGCTATGTTGCTCAGCCTGGTCTTAAATGTACGGGCCTCAAGCAGTCCTCCCACCTTAGACTCACAAACTACCATACCTGGCCTCAATTTTATGTATTGCTTTGTCATGCATCCAGAAATGACCATGTGGCTTTTCTCCTTATGTTAATGTGGTGAGACTATATTCATAGATTGTCTAATATTGACCACCTGTCTATTACTCAAATAAAACCCTAGTTGGTTACAATAGGCCTTTTTTTTTGTAGAGACAGAGTCTCACTTTATCGCCCTGGATAGAGTGCTGTGGCATCATACTGCTCACAGCAACCTCCAACTCCTGGGCTTAGGTGATTCTCTTGCCTCAGCATCCTGAGTAGCTGGGACTACAGGCGCCCGCCACAACGCCCGGCTCTTTTTTTGTTTTGCAGTTTGGCCAAGGCTGGGTTCGAACCCACCACCTTTGGCATATGGGACCGGCGCCCTACTTGATGAGCCACACGCACCACCCACAATAGGCCTTTTATGACACTGATTAATTGAATTTCTAACAGAAATAGTGTATTAGAATGGAGCATGTTTGAGAACTGAGCCTGCTTTCAGAGGATACCAGATTTTTCAGAGTTCTCATAGGAATGGTGTCCTGTTTAGAACAGTTACTCAGATCTTTAAGGCTGAGTTCAATTAAGACCCAGCCCTTCGACTCAGCACCCATAGCTCAGTGGTTAGGGTGTCAGACACATATACCAGGGCTGGTGGGTTCAAACCTGGCCTGGCCCTGCTAAACAGCAATGACAACAACAACAACAACAACAAACATAGCCGGGCCTTGTGGCGGGCACCTGTAGCCCCAGGTACTTGGGAGGCTGAGGCAAGAGAATCACTTAAGCCCAAGAGTTTGAGGTTGCTGTGAGCTGTCACATCACAGCTCTGCACCGAGGGTGACATAGTGAGACTCTGTCTCAAAAAAAAAAAAAAAAAGAGACCCAAGTCTTGGCCTCAGACTCTGGTTCCCACAGGAGCAGTACAGGCGCAACTGGTTTGATAACTTTCACTGTCGAGAGTTTGAAGAGAGAACCAAAAACAACAGAGGCCACCTATTGGAGGAACGAAGAGTTTATCATCCCCCACATGACCCAATTAAATCAGGGATTGGTAACCATGTGCCGCCTGAACGTTCCTGAGGCCCAGGACTGGCAGGAGAGACAGAGACCTAGAGCCGCACCCTGCTCTGTGGCGCGAAAAGGCTGCTGAGTTTCACGTGGTGCAAAAAGTGCTAGCTCCTAGGATCACCGCTACCCAGGTAAAAGAGCTCCTGCAGCAAAAGACTAGGGTGTCTACCGGCGGAACGTGGTGAACGAGGGAGAAAGAAGTTGAGTATCATTCAGCGTTCACCAGAACCGTGTCCCAGGACCCTTTGGAGAACTGTCATTTGGATGCCACATGGAGGGAACTGCTGCCAGTTGGTATTAATCAGAGAAGCTGAGAAAACCAACAGAAGGGACAGAAATGTCTCCCATTGTGTAGTCAGGGTTGTTCACATAATACATGGAACCACGTGCCGCTGATAACGGGGCACCGTTGACGGTTTGAGATGGAGGGCCCTGTGCCCAGGAGTGCAGGAAGCCTTTGGAAGCTGAGAGCAGCCACAGACAGCATGAAAAAGAGTGGAACGGTTCTACAGCCACAGACAGCAGACTGGCCAACAGGCCGATGAGCTAGAAAGCAGGTTCTTCCATAACCTCCAAAGAGAGGCCAAGCTGGCCAGCACCTTGATATAGAGGTCGGGGAACCTGGAGCGGAGGGACCGTGTGACCCTCACTTGGATTTCTGATAAACAAAATTGTGAGCTAATGAACTTGTGTTGCTTTAAGCTACACATTTGTGGTGATCTGTTACACAGCAATAGAAAACGACTATGTCATTCCTACCATCCCAGGACCAGGTGTGGCAAGGAGGAGGGAGAAGAAAATTACACTCCTGTGCTCCTCGCCTGGGACCCTGTCCCCTTTAAGACAGGCTAGAACCTGTGAAGATGCTGATCAAGTTACATTACCTGGTGGCAAATGGAAGATAATCTAGATGGGCCTCATCCCATCACGAGCCTTTAAAGTTGTTCTGGCTGACAACAGCAGACTAATTCCGAGCTCGAAGCCCAGGGGGTTTGACACACCATTGGTGGGGATCAGGGGCCGTATGCCCAGGAATGCAGGAAGCCTTTAGAAGCTGAGAGCAAGGGTCACAGGGCCACAGGGGTCATCTTGGGATTGTTAGTACTACAGGTACAAACAGAGCAGGGAATGGGATGTGACAAGGAGGCCCAAGCCTCACATCCCACGCGACTCCCCGTTCACAAGGCCAGTCTGCTCCGCAGAGAAGGATGAAGTCCCAGAATGAAGGAATCAGGCTGTTTATTTTTATTTCTGAAATTTACTTTTATTGGCAGTGCCCGTAGCTCAGTGAGTAGGGCGCCAGCCACAAACCCTGCCCGGGCCTGCTAAAACAATGACAACTGCAACAACAAAAATAACCGGACGTTGTGGTGCGCACCTGTTGTCCCAGCTTCTTGGGAAGTTGAGGCAAGAGAATCACTTCAGCCTGAGAGTTTGAGGCTGCTGTGAGCTGTGATGCCACAGAACTCTACCCAGGGCAACAGCTTGAAACTGTCTCAGAAAATAAATAAACAAGGCCTCCTCCTGAGCCCAGCGGGAGAGGCTGTCCCCGTGCTGGGTGGGTGCCTTGAGGGGGTCGCAGACCCCTGCCCTCCCCAGCCTGCTGATCCCCCCGCTGACGTGTGGATCTCTCGAACCTCTATGACGGGCTCCAGCGTCTGGGCCGTTGATCTCCAAGTGGCTTAAATGTCACTAGGACTCCTCCTTGAACAGGAGATGCTCTGCTTATGCTCCAAGGCACAAGCCCTGTGGTGTTTGTCTGCAGCACCAGAGCTGGAAGACTCCTGCTAACCCCTGGCAGGGCCCCAGCTTGGGTCACTGTCACATCTGCTTTCTAAAATCGCCATAATCGTCTCTGTGTCTTTACTCTCAGCCCACACCATCACTTACATAGATTATGTCAGACATTTGGGGTCAATCTGCTCCTTAGAACACAAAATAAACGCACAGGCCAAAGGGGGACAAATGACCCACCAGGAGCACAGCTTAGCTGAGGATAGCCCAGGGATAGCTCAGGGCTGCGCGGGTGGCTGAGCCTCAGCAGCCACCTACCTGCTGTCTGAGGCGGTCAGCTGCCCCACCTGCTCTGCGGGCTGTGACCTTAGGCAGCGCTATGGCTGATATTATAACTGACTGCCACGTAGGCAGGGGGGTTGCACAATTAGTCCAGCACTGACATTCTGCCTATGAGTATTCCTAAAGCCATGCCTACAGTTTAATAGGAAAACTAATTAAATGTCCAGTATCATTTAAGTCTGGTTGGATCTGATCATTTAATCAATCAGTGCAGACAGTGTCCAGTCTCTTTTATTATTTTTTAAAAATTTAATTATTATTATTATTATTTTTTAGACAGAGTCTCACACTGTTACCCTGGGTGGAGCGCTATGGCATCATCCTAGCTCACAGCAACCTCAAACTCTTGGGCTCAAGCCATCCTCCTGCCTAAGCCTCCTGAGTAGCTGGGACTACAAGTTCCTGCCACCATGCCCAGATATGTTTTCTATTTTTAGTAGAGATAGAGTCTTACTCTTGCCCAGGCTGCTCTCAAACTCCTGAGCTCAAATGATCCACCCCCCTCAGCCATTCAGAGTGCGGGAATTACAGGTGTGAGCCATTGTGTCTGGCCCAGCCACTCTCTTTTAAAAAGAAATGTGGCTCTGCCCCTGTGGCTCAACGGGCTAAGGCGCCAGCCACATACACTTGAGCTGGTGGGTTCAAATCCAGCCTGGGCCCGCCAAACAACAATGACGGCTGCAACCAAAAAATGGCCGGGCGTTGTGGCGGGTGCCTGTAGTCCCAGCTACTTGGGAGGTGGAGGCAGGAGACTCGCTTGAGCCCAGGAATTGGAGGTTGCCGTGAGCTGTGATGTCACAGCACTCTACCCAGGGTGACAGCTTGAGGCTCTGTCTCAAAAAAAAAAAAAGAAATGTTTAGTATTTCCTTTAGATTACCCTCCTCCCTGTTTTTCTCTCAGCCAGAATTCTAGTTTGGGGTCAGGGGTCTTGGCCTTGGGCTGTTCCATCCATGCTGCCCACACCCACCACTTTCCAGCCTGGTGCCCGAAGCCCAGGCCTGGTCCTGACGTCTGACTCTGGTTTGCCAGCTGTGAGCCCCTTGGCTTTTGCACCTGCTCACTGCTTAGATCTGAGGGTTCTCTTTTCATTTCTGGTTCAAACAAAAATCAAATTATTTTGTCTCTTTATATATAATACAGCATTCCTATTTCCTGTATTTCATATATATCAGTTATTGACCAGAAAAATAATTTTTAAAAGTAAAATTTAGACAAGACATAAAATTCTCCTTGTTTAAAAGAAGGGGAGGAATATTATAGATAAGGACAAACCCCCTCCAACCTTTCTTACATCCATGTCCTTCACCATCCCAGCAGCAACCTGAGGACCTATCCTTTATAAACACTTAGGCCTCCTTTCAACAGACTTACCTGTACAATGAAAACCGCATCTTAGTTATGTCAGAGCTCATCTAGAGTAATACAGAGGGCGTTCCATTTTGTCTTAGTCCATTTTCTATTGCTTGTAACAAAATACCCAAAAGTGGGCGATTGATAAAGAAAGAAATTTCTTATAGATTTAGAGGCGAGAAGTCCAAGGTCGAGGGTTCCGCATGGCGAGGGCAGTCGGGGCTGAGTGCTACAAGCTATGGTTGCTCTTTTCTTTTTTTTTTTTGAGACAGCGTCTCACTTTGTCACCTTCGGTAGAGTGCCACGGCATCACAGCTTACAACATCCTCAAACTCTTGGGGCTTAAGTGGATTTTCTTGCCTCAGCCTCCCAGGTAGCTGGGACTATAGGTGCCCGCTACAATGCCCGGCTATTTTTAGAGACAGGGTCTCACTCTTGCTCAGATTGGTCTCGAACTCGTGAGCTCAGGCCATTCACCCACCTCGGCCTCCCAGAGTGCCACCTCGCTCAGCCCTCTTCCCTTTTTTATAAAGTCACCAATTCCCCTCCCAGGGTAACTCTTACCTCATTAACTCCTTCGCCCATTAATTCATGAATAGATTAAGACATTCTGTGAGGGCTCTGCCCTCTTAAACACCCTGCCTCTCAGTACTGCCCCATTGTAGATTAAGTCTGAACGTGAGTTTTAAGGGGACATTTGAAGCACAGCACACACAGGAAACACATCAAAAGGGGAATTAGATAATAAGAATTTGATCATGGCTCGGCACCTGTGGCTCAGCGGGCTAAGGTGCCAGCCACGTACACCTGAGCTGGCGGGTTCGAATCCAGCCCAGGCCCACCAAACAACAATGACAGCTGCCACCAAAAAATGGCCGGGCGTTGTGGCAGATGCCTATAGTCCCAGCTACTTGGGAGGCAGAGGCAAGAGACTCACTTGAGCCCAGGAATTGGAGGTTGCTGTGAGCTGTGATGCCACAGCACTCTATCCAGGGTGACAGCTTGAGGCTCT
>CAUYON010127126.1:0-17710 GCA_963573935.1 Arctocebus calabarensis | reverse complement strand
AAGCTTCCACCCTGGATAGAGTGCAGTGGCATCACAGCTCACAGCAACCTCCAATTCCTGGGCTCAAGCGAGTCTCTTGCCTCTGCCTCCCAAGTAGCTGGGACTACAGGCGCCCGCCACAACGCCCGGCTATTTTTTGGTTGCAGCCGTCATTGTTGTTTGGCGGGCCCGGGCTGGATTCGAACCCGCCAGCTTAGGTGTATGTGGCTGGCACCTTAGCCCGCTGAGCCACAGGCGCTGAGCCAGAACTGAGTTCTCAAAAGAAAACATCGGTAGTGTGAAAGACAAGAACCCAGGACATAAATTCTACTCTTAGGCATAAAAACAAAAAACAAAAAAAGATAATTGTACATTTCTACTCTTAAAAAACTTCTGTTTTGGAGCCAGCAATAACCAAAATCGCTAATAACCTTAATAAAAGTATCTTGTTTACAAAGTGTTTTCACAAACACAATTGTCAATATTCCTCTTGACTAGTATATAAAAGTAGAGAAGAGATGGGTATCCCCTGTCTACCTGTGAGGAAAATAAAGCTCAGAGAAGCCATATGTCTTGTCCAAAGACACACAGATGTCAAGAGAATAAGTTAGAATTAGAAACCAGGCTCTGTTAAGTAGGTCTCACCCTGACTCATTCAGGCTTCATCACTCTGAAACTCCCAGTGGTCAGGCTGAATTCCAGACCAGTTATTATAAATCAGACATTTTGAGGGCAAACTCTGTCCTCAAAATTATTTATGTTCCCTGGGTGATTACAAATCATAGACAAGGTTGAGAACGACTCCTAATGATGTGTGTTTGATGATGATGACAGAGCACCTAGAAATAATTTAAAGGCCACGTGGAAGTGTTTAGGAAAGATAGAACGTGCTTATTTACAAAATTATGGCAAAGCTAAACGGATTGAGATTTTTGGTTTTTAGACAACATGGCAGAATTTACAAATCCTGTAAGATGTGTTTCTGGCCAAAATTTTTCTTTATTCCGACAATGATGTCTCTACTCAAAGCACATTTTGAGACGTTTGTTTTGGCAATCTCCATCTTTTTCACATCCAATTTATTCTTAGCAAAACTTTATACTTTGAAGATGGGTCTGACTTGTTTGAAGCTGTTCAAAAAGAAATCTTGTGAATGAAGTGGAAAATCAAATATCATTTACACAGCAAACAAAAAAAAAAAACTCCTTATGATTGTGACTTATAATTGACTCTAAAGCCAATTCCTAAAGAGAGTTGCCAAAAATTAGTTAAAATGTACACAGAGGGGACAACTTTGAAGAAGAATGGCATTGACCTGTATATATTCATTCTGTTTTGATTTTTAAAAATTATTCTCCATACTTTATAGTGGTGTGTTATGGGCAACTATAAATAGAACCTAGTTCAAATCCTTTAATTGCTAATAACCAAGTATGATTTTGAGCAAATTTCCAAAGCTCAGTTCTCGCATCTATAAAATGAGCTTAACTTCAAACATTGTTATGAAGAGTGACATAAGCTCCTATTATTTGGCCTACCCCACAACAGATATACAATAGAGAGAGCTATATTCATTTCCTATTGTGCCATCACAAATCACAAAGTTAGTGCCTTAAAACAACACAAATTTATTACCTTAAAGTTCTGTAAGTCATAAGTCAAAAATGTATCTAAAATCAAGGTCATATGCTGTGTTAAGATTAAATTGTCAAGTCTCATTTCTCTACACTAGCAGTTAGCAATCTTAAAAGAAAATTAAGAAAAAAAAGACATTATAATATTATCAAAAGAAATAGAATATGTAGGAATAAACTTAACTAAGGAGCAAAAGATGGGTATACTCATAACATTACTGAAAGAAACTAAAGAAGACATACATAAATGGAAAGACATCCCATGTTCATGGATTAAAGGATTTACTATTATTAAAGATGACAGGAGTAGCCAAAACAATATAATCTACAGATTCAATGCAGTCTCTATCAAAATCACATTTGAAATTTTTTTCAGAAATGAAAACCCATCCTAAAATTTAGATTGGATCTCAAGGAACCTCAAATAGCCAAACAATCTTTAAAAAGAACAACGAAGTTGTAGAATTCATGCTTTCCATTTCAAAACTTAATAAAGTAATCGAAGGAGTTTGGTTCTCCCATAAAGACATACTTACAGACCAATGGGATAGAATGAGGAGCCCAGAAAATCAAATGATTTTCACCTACAATACCAAGATCATTCAAGAAGAAAGTATAAATTTTTCAAGAAATGAGAAAACTGGATATCCACAAGAAAAAAGTGGACCCTTCCTTTGTACCACATGCAAAAATTAGCTCAAAAAAGGATCAAAGACCTCAACACAAAACCTAAATGAAACACAAAGGAAAGGCTTCATAACATTGGATTTGGCAATGATTCCTTGGATATGAAACCAAAACACAGACCACAAAAGAAAAAAATAGATAAAATGAACTTCATCAAAATTCAAACATTTTGTGCATCAAAAGGCCTATCAACAGAGCAAAAGGGCAACTCATAGATTGCGATAAAATATTTGCAAATCATGTATCCATTGTGAATTAATATCTAGAATTTAAGAAGAACACCTACAACTCAACAACAAACAAATAAATTATAAAATGGGCAAAGCATTTTAATAGACTTTTTTTAAAGATATGTAAATAGTCAGCAAACACATGAAAAGATGCTCAACATCACTAATCATCAGAGAAATGTAAATCAAAACCATAATGAAATATCTCTGCACATCCTTAAGAACGACTGCTATCACCAACAAAAAAGAACAACCCATGAAATATTTGTGTATTTTAAGTTATGTAACATTTTAATTTATGTAATATTAAGTATTTTATTGTTAACAAGGATTATTTTTAACAAGAAGATATTGGAACTTTTGTGCGTTGCTGGTATGAATGTTAGGCAGTTCAGCAACTGTAGAAAACAGTATGATGATTCCCCAAATTGCTATATGATCCAGCAATTTGACTTCTAGGTATATATACAAAAGAATTAAAAGTAGGGAATTCTACTGATATATGTACACCAATATTATAGTAGTAGTTTTCACAAGAGCTGATGGGTATAAACAACTGAAATATCCATTGAAAAATGAATGGACAAAGAAAATGTGGCATATACATACACACAATAGATGATTATTCAGTCCTTAAAGGGAATGAGATTCTGACATATATTGCAACATGGATGAACCTTGAAAACATTATGCCTAGTGAAATAAACCATGCACAAAAGGACAAATATTGTATGATTCCACTTACATGAGTGACCTACAACAGACAAATTCATAGAGGCAGAAAGTAGAACAGAGGTTACTAGGGGCTGAGGGGAAGGGGGATTTATGTTTACTGAGCACAGGGTTTCAGTTTGGGATTATGAAAGTTCTGGAGATAGAACTTTCTATCTCCAGATGTAAATATAAATCCATCCTAGAACTTCAGTTTTAAAAATAAGGCTCCAGGTAGAAATTAAGGTAGAGAGAATAGTTGTTTATCAAAAAAAAAAATATATATATATATATGTAATTTCAATTCATTAATTTTAGAACATAAGATTATGTTTCACCCAAGTAGAGCCTGCTTCAGAAAGCCTCGTCTGGGAGAAAAGTCAGTGGGAAAAGTCAGACTCTCTGAGGTTCCAGAAAGTCTAACCTTCCTACATCTGTAGGTCATCATAGTGGTTAAAGATGCCTTTTCTTGACAAAATCTGATGCCATCTGGCCCCAATGCTGTCACTTCTAGCACCCAGCTATGTGATCACAGTGCTGGTGGTTCAGGCTCCTGCCTTTCAGGGCTGGACATGGACTGTATTTTCTGGGCTTAAGCAGGCTTGTAAACATGTTTGATCACCGTTCCATCTAAGCTACCACTCCCCAGGAAAAGCGAAACGCCCCAAACATGACCACATTCCTACACAATGGCAGTTTTAAAATTAACTTCTGCCCACAGGCCTTTGGCAACAATAGCTGTGCCATATATTTTAGACATACATTCCATTTCCTCCAACCCTCCTGCCTGTGGGGAAGGAGGCAAGATTAGAAACTGCATATAAATAACTAGACAGAAAGCCAAAAGCAGGAGCCCACCTGGGACCCCCTTCACTGTGCTGGAGGCTTTGCTTCCCTCTTATCTATGACAAAATCTATCATTTTGCTTACTCATGGTCCATGAATTCATTCTTCTATTCTCCAAAATAAGGATCCAGTAAAGAAAATTCCTGTAGGACCTAGGGCTTACAGTGGTGCTGTTTGGAGACTAGTTTTAATCCCCTTGAACAAATTGTGAATAACTTGTAGCCATGAACCACATCTTTCTTTATGTGCCTCCTAGCCCACCTCCCAGGTTCTGCACAAAGTAGGTACTCAACAGGTATTGAATGGATTGAACTGAGAAAGGCAAACATTTCAAAGGAAAAGTTGATGGGTCTCTAAGATCCACATTCGAGAAGGGGCAGAAAGAAGATGGTAGCCCAGCCTGACAATGATCAACCCACACAGGGGAAAGGAGGAAGTTCTGGGCATGGCAGGGCAAGCCAGAAGGTCCCTTTGCTGGGATCATCTAGACCAACGATAACCTAGAATAATATAGCACTGAACTCAGATCTCCTATTGGATGAAGATGAGTTTTCCAGAGCCTCCTTCCAGCCCCCAGCTCACTCGTGTCTCCTCCATTCACATTTGGACACAAGCACACAAGCAGCTCTGGGAGATGTTCAGATCAAGGGAAAAATTCCAGAATGGTCAAGAGGAGACAGGGACAGCAGCATTGCAACCATCCCACCCTCCTTCCCACCAGCCTCCCTGCCTGACCCGTGGGTCCAGGGTGCCAGGCCAGCCATCTGCTCGGGCATGAAATGGCTCTTATACTCAAGAGTCAGACCGTTTATGACCATCTTTCAAGTGGCTTTTTATAGAGTATGAGAGTGATGAGCACATTGAAACAAATGAATATCAATGAGAACAGCGTCTACTTTGCTAGGGAAATCATGTTTATTAGGAGGTTAAAAGGGAGGGCCGTTGGCTGGCATGGCAGAGAAATCTCTGGACAGGCCAAGGAAGGAACAGACTCTGGGACAGCAAGGGCGAGGCTGAAGGCTTCAGGTGCATTTCTCCACTGCCTTAGAGGGGCCACTCCAGCAAACTGTGTGTTCAGGAACCTTTCATTGAATGAGCTCAGCCTGGTGCAAGCTCAGTAGCACTGGGCCCACATCCTCCCACCTCTGACTTCCCCTGGGTTCTAGCGTACAAAAGAATTGCAGGGCCCACAGCGGGGACGTGGGGCACATGGTGTGCAGGGGACAGGAGGGGCACAGGGACTGGGGACACAGGGCCCCATGGGCTTGCCGCACGCATTGGTTGTAGCACAGGGGTTGCAGGGCAGCCTGTAGACAAAACAATAATATAAAAAAAAATGAGTGGGGGAAATTCAAATCCATATACAAGAGAGATCCAAGGAGTGCAAATTCCACCAGGACTTGGCCCAGCCTAGGTCAGAGAAGGTGCAGTCTCCCACCTACAGAGCTAAATACCACATTGCTGATGGCCTCCCAGTCATAGAGTGCCAAGGTGCTAGACAGAGACTCTGAAACTCTGACTTCTGCTCTCAAAACTGGCCATTTCTAGATAGTGACCTTGAGCAAGGTTACCTTCTCCAAGCCCCATTCCTTTACCTTGAGTATGAGGGAAATAGTCATCAGGCTACCTAGTGATAATTATTAACATGAGGCCAAATAAGGCAGTGTGTAGAGGTACACCCCCTCCACAATGCAGGACTGTAAAAACTAAGGCATTGACTGCAAAGCATGAGATCATACATATCAGCCCAGTAGAATGCAAAGACTTGGCTGTACAGTTTACATATCAAACAATTCTTGCTAGCAAACCATTTTAGGTTTGAAATGATGGCTATGTTATGTTTTCCAAGTTCTGTTTGAGCATGTCTGGAGTTAAGGCAAATTTCCTTGGCAAGCTATACAACCTTAGCACAGTGCCCAAATGAGCAGAACACTCATGTGTGCAGCATCCCCAGACACCTAGCTAGGTACTCACTTGCAGTCCTCACTCTCCAGCAGGCCCCGATACGTCTCGATCTCACACTCTAGCCGGGCCCGCACGTCCAGCAGCACCTGGTACTCCTGGTTCTGCCGCTCCAAATCACAGCGGATCTCGGCCAGCTGGGCCTCCACGTTGGTCACCATGCACTGTACCTGGGCCAGCTGGGAGCTGTAGCGGGCCTCACTTTCTGTCAGCGTGTTTTCCAGGGAGTTTCTCTGGGGATTGATGGGCGACAGATTAAGAATGTCATATGGCTGCTCCTTAAAGGGTTTCTCCATGAGGTTCCATAGAAGTCCCAAGATCCAAGAGTTAAGGAGACTGTGTGCCCCAAAGGGCATCCCCATGACAGTGTAATCCCACTTCTCCAACCTCCCCCTGTTCTCCAGCAGGTCTGAGCCACACTCACCAGGTTGTGCTGGGCCTGCAGCTCAATCTCCAAGGCATTGACTGTGCGTCTCAGCTCGATGATCTCTGCCTGGCAGGACTGCAGCTGCTCTGAGCTGGACACCACCTGCTTATTTAGCTCCTCAGTCTGAAACACCCAAGGGGAGGAGATAGGATCAGATACTGCCTCAGGTACTCTGGGGACTGAGTGGCCACATGCTTAGATGCCCACCTGCCTGGTGAACCATTCCTCCACTTCCCTGCGGTTGGTGTCCACCAGGGCCTCATATTGACACCTGGTCTCATTTAGAACCCGGTTTAGGTCCACAGTGGGGGCAGCATCCACCTCCACGTTGAGGCGGTCTCCAATCTGGCAACGCAGAGTGTTGACTTCCTGTGAATGCAGAAAACACAAGGAGAACTCTCTTCAACAAAGAATGGACTCTAAGAAATGACACTGCTTGTCCATACCCTGTTGATTATTCCTCTGAGTGGAATAATCTGCAAACATCTCAAAGCAAAATGGCCTGTACTCCATGTGACATGGCCCCATCCTCACCATGGCTGCACCATGGCACTTGGCTTTGAAAATAATTCCCAAGGTTTTGCCTGGATGCCACTGGAAGATGATCTAATTGACATACAATTTTCCCAGTATAGAGATTGGTCATGAGAAACTCAGAATGCAAAATATCAGCTGTACAACTTCAGATTGTATATCAAACACTTCTTACCATCAAGTAAGAGGTAAGAGCATTCTGTGGCCCCTTCCAGGACAGAGAAGGAGCCCCAAACATTCTTCAGCAAGACTTAGAAAGAGTAGGCTTGCTTAAAGGACTTTGCATAGTCATGTCACAGCAATGCTGGGACTCATTCTGCTACTTGCTGACCAATGACAAAAAGATGGAGGTGCTCTGAGGAACTCAAAGAATGCACTAGTTTTGAGTAAAGATATATCCTATCTGGGAACATAGATAAGTTTTCTCTCTTTCAATGTTTCTTTCATCATGATGTTTTGGTGTTTTTAAAGAAAATGTATAAAGACATCCTCAGCCTGTATCCATACTCTGGATTCTGCTGTTGCAAATCACTAAACCCACCCTCAGCTCAAGGCTTCATCAGTTCTCTTCATTGCTCACTTCTGGTCTCACCTGCTCATGGTTGCTCTTGAGGCAGAGCAGCTCCTCCTTCAGGGACTCCACCTGAGCCTCCAGGTCAGACTTGCACAGGGTCAGCTCATCCAGGATTCTGCGCAGACCATTGATATCCGACTCCACCAGCTGCCTCAGGGACAGCTCTGTCTCGTACCTGCACAAGGACAGGGTCAGAGAGTAACTGGCAGACCTATAAGACTCAGGAACTTTTGATAACCTCATGTGCTTGTTTTCCCACTATATGCAATGAGTAGATTCTGGAGATAGAGAGTTCTGGAACCTCCATCAAGATCCAATATTTCATCTCAGACAGATTGATTTAAGTCCTCATCTATTTTTGTGATGCCTTTGTTAGTTCTCCCCAATCCTTCTCAGAATTCATCACAGCTGATGGATTGAGCTGTTCTTCAGTAAAGTTAAAGAAATCTCTTTTCTTTAACTAGAAGTTAGACAAAAGGAATGGGCACTAGTGTGAATTCCAAACCACTCACTTGGTCCTGAAGTCATCCGCAGCTAGCTTGGAGTTGTCAATCTTCACCACCAGCCTGGCATTCTCAGACTTGGTGCACAGGATCTGGGGAGAGAGAGTTTTCTTGGTGAGGACTGAAAATAAATGTGAAGCCATCGACTTCTTTTAAATGGCTTAAAAAGCCATTTTGAAGGTTAAAATGGGAAGCAAGAATTATGACAGCATAGAAGCAAAAAATGCACTTCACTATAACAGATTGAGAGTCACAGCAAACTCCCCTCACTTCGAGATGACAGCAAGGCCCCTCACCTTCTGCTGGAGCTCCTCGATGGTGCGGAAGTAGGACTGGTAGTTGGCGCACACCAGCGGATCCTGCTCCTGGCAGCGCTGCTGGATGAGGCTCTCCAGCTCCGCATTCTCCCGCTCCAGCTGCCGCACCTTCTCCAGGTAGCTGGCCAGGCGGTCGTTCAGGAACTGCATGGTCTCCTTCTCTCTGCCATTGAAGGACCCCTCGCAGAACCAGTTGCAGCTGCCCACGTTGGCAGGGATGTTGCAGGCCCCAGGCAGGGTGCAGCCATGGCAGCTGGGGGGCACACAGGGCCGGGAGGAACAGCTGGTGCGGCAGCTAAGGCTGGGCAGGACACAGGAAAAGGACATGGTGCTGGGAGGGAGTGAGTGCCGGGCTGAAGACAGAGTCAGGTTCTCCAAGTCGCAGAGCTGTAGGTGTCCGTCCTCTGGCGAGCATTTATATCCCCCTGCAGAGGGTGTGGACACAGTATGTAATGTCTTTTTTCTTTTTATTTCTTCTCTGGTTTTCAAACGCCCTTTTCTTCAGTCTGTTATTTGATTCCTCAGAAGAGTTCCTTGTCCCATAAAATTCTTTACTTGGGCTTCTTGCTAAGTCAGGACTCCTCTCTAGGCAGCACACCCATGAAATCAGGGTTCTGTGGTAGACCTTCAAAGGGCTCACACCATCCAGCCCAAGGATCTGCCTCATTAACTAACTGGGTGTTAGTCTATCCAATGACATTCTTTTGTGTCACATGATCCTGCAGGACCATACTCATACGCCTGTCCTGGCCCATCTGGCACTTGTTAGGGAGAAACACAGATTGGTTTGAAAAAGAAGTTGCATTAAGTGGCAGCACCAGACACAGTTTTTCTCTGCATTAAGAGAAAAATCTTTAAATGTTGTAGCATCCCAAGCCTTGGAACGCTTGAGGTGGACAATTAGGGTTAACATGGGCCATAGCTGAAAAGATTGGATAGCTATTTGTGTTTTAAGGGGCGTATAATGCCCTAGTATCAATTAAGAGAGTTGTAGAGGAAAAATTGGAGGCATTTGAGAACAAGAAAATTTCTGGAGGAAGAGATCATTTTGAAGTGGGCTGAGAAATGCAAACTGAAAATGATGGGAGATCTGTGTAAATGCATTTAAATGATCTAGGAAAAGTTGTCTGGAGGCAGATGTGAAAGAAACGGGAGGTATTTGTCAAACTTTTCCACAGCATCTGAACAGGGTGGGCATGTACATCATGGAAGTCAGGGGACAGCCCACAAAAGGGACCTCTGCAGGCAAGAAACCATTTGAAGTTGATCTTAAAACTTCATGACCTTATATTCCATAATATATGTATGTTGCCTTTAACATTAAAAATTGCCTTTAAATTCCTAGTTTAATTTTCTAACATTTTGCCCAATTCTCTAAGTGAAATGCATACAGCAGAGAGATAAGCCATATTGTGCCCTGGGCCTCCCCTCTTTCCTGGTTTATATGCTGCCCGCTCTAAGAACCAAAGCTATAAAGGCACCCAGGGAGGCCTCTGGAGATGCATAATTGATTCCAAGGACTGGGGCATCCAGAAAGAAAACGCTGAGCACAGCATAAGCAGGGGGGGTTGCAGGGCAGGCTGGAGTCCTTTGGGTTGATCCAGGAGGTGAAGGAAGCACCAGTAGATCTGCAGAAGAGGAGACCAAAGTTCTGATTCACAAACGTTGCATAATTATAGACACCACCAGGTACCACCTGCATCCCAGGAGGCAGCGCCCTAACCTCCACCGTGGCATTGGCTGCCAGCCAGAGCTGCAGTTTTATTGACAACTTTTTGGAGCCCTTCCCTCCACTGAGCTTTCATGGTCGCATTCTTCTGGCATTCTGCCT
This sequence comes from Arctocebus calabarensis, assembly GCA_963573935.1. Lineage (NCBI taxonomy): Eukaryota > Metazoa > Chordata > Mammalia > Primates > Lorisidae > Arctocebus > Arctocebus calabarensis. The sequence continues at coordinate 7,475 of CAUYON010127126.1, read as the reverse complement.
GAGCCTTAGATAAAAGGTCCCTCATCTACACTCTCCAGGACCATCATCACTGCTTATTATAATGCCATTCTGATGAAAAGCACCACAGCACTACAAAGAATCCCTAAACTTATAATAAAACCAAATTTCTTTGTTTTCCTCCAAGACAATTAAATGGGGAGAAATAAGTGGGTCGGGAGGCAGGTACCACTGAGACTGCCCAGAGGAAGGATTCCGGGTAGGCAGAGGCAGTCACCATGAGCTTCTGTCTCATTTCATCTGGGCTGTAGATGAATGGAAGGGCTCGTGCTTTGACTGATCAATGCACACGCCTCCTGCTTCCTAACTCTTATCAGCCTGCTCCGAAGCACTGGCTTTCCTGCAAGGAGCTATTTCTACTCAGCCGTTTCTTCTTCCTCACCCAGGGATGCTTTACGCTGAGCACAAACTAAATGCGAACAGCATTCTCCACACTCTTTGGTCTTATCTACTGATTGGCTGATGTAACCTCATGAAGGCTTAAGTCAGAGGCGAATGTTTAGGTTTAAAGTATGAGAAGACCCAAGGATTAGACTGACAAAAAAAATCAAAAAAGGAATTTTCATACATTGCAGGGAGAGCAGAAGAATGGAAAGAGATGAAGACAAGGAGAGGTAAGAACAAGAAGAAGAGACAAGGAGGAAAGCTGGAGGAAACTCTCCAAGCAGGGCCACACAAATCAGACAAAGCTAGCCCATCTTCAAACGGGCTAACCTGGACAGTGCAAAGCCGAGAAGTACCCAAGACAAACTAAACTGATGGACGGAAATGTCGCCCACCCTGCTGAGAATCCCGCAAGATTTAAACGGAGATGACTCAGAAAAGATCTACAGGTGCAGGCTCATAGCTCCTGAGGCCTCTGAAAGAAGTGATGTTGCTCCGAGTTGTGCAGACCAGAGCATCACACCAATGATCCTGAGATTTGTTTGTGACTGAGAACTATGCTGCTGTCTACACCCAGGCAGGGTAGAGTCAGAAAGGAGCAATGCTACCCATTCCTGAAAGGGACCAGGGATCGTCAGACCTACATTGGCTGCAGGTGACGGCCAATCGGCAGTCACATGGAAGATGCAGGAGCGAACAGGTGACTCCTGTTATCTGCCAGTTACTCCTAGAGATTCCTTTTCCCCTGCTGGCTGCTCTGCAGAAGGTAAAATGGCACAAGAACTCAGGATGGGGGCTGCAGACAGGCTGGCTGGTAAGTAAACACAATGCCGCTATCTCTTGTACATTTAGCCTCTCTCTTGCAATGTTTTCAAAATCTTAACAGGCTGGAGTGAACTGGAGTGAATTTGATTCTTGAGTTGGTGGAGTAAATGGGACCCCAGGATTGTAAGTTCCCTGTGACCTTAGGTAGGTTGGGGGTAGACTTCATGTATTCTCTTTATTTCTTAATAATTAAAATATTTGCAAAGTATATTCATTTAAAGAGAAATTGAGCAGTCATTAGATTTTCACATCCACATCCTTTATTTAGTTCAATTTAGTTCAAAATTCATTGATTAAGTGGTTTCTCCGTGGTAGACATAGGAATAAACTTAGCCAGAAGAATCATACTTCTGGTAAAGGATTGTGTTTTTATGAAGATTCAGGACATGATGGGTTCCCAAACTATAAGAGAAATAGCCAGAAGGTAAGGAGATGAGATAATGTGTATTTAGGTGTGAGATGGACATTTGGAAATATGTTTGTATGTAATACAATGTAATTAGAAAATAACACACAAGACATTAAGGCAGCAATTGAACATCCGCCTTGGCACAGTACCAGAGCAGATGACATGGTACAGAGGGCAGTGTGGCAGGTCCCTGCCTTCTAGCAGCTGCCAGGCCTGCCGAGCAGACAGGGCCACAGCTAGCATAACGTAATAAAATTGGGACCTGTACCTCACAAAAGTTCCTTCTCCTCTGCCCCTTTCCCACTTCTTCCCACTCCCAAAATCCTGCCCCAAACTGCAGTCAGGTTATTTCAATCCAGTTCACGATTCCCAGTTGAAGCCATTTCAGATCATTTACCTGTGTCCCGCAGGAGACTTATTTGTGCCCCACTCTCTGGGTCACTTATAGGCAGGATTCAAAGAACTGATCTCTTAGAATCCTGTCCCTTTAAGAATCTTTTCTTCAACCAGGCCTAGAGATTAGGTACTTCTTTTTATTTTTTGTAGAGACAAAGTCTCACTCTGTTGCCCTCAGTAGAGTGCCGTGGCGTCACACAGCTCACAGCAACCTCCAACTCCTGGGCTTAGGCGATTCTCTTGCCTCAGCCTCCTGAGTAGCTGGGACTACAGGCACCCGCCACAACACCTGGCTATTTTTTGTTGCAGTTTGACCAGGACCAGGTTCGAACCCACCACCCTCAGTGTATGGGGCTGGCGCCCTACCCACTGAGCCACAGGCACTGCCCAAGATTAAGTATTTTGATATTGTGTCCTTGTTTCTTTGGAGACCACAAGATAGGCAGTGGGCATAGCCCATTCTTCAGCTCTGTGACATCAACATGGGATCCATGGGTGTCAAGATGAGTTTCAGAGCTAGTGAAACGTTTGGCACCTGCGATGTGAGCAGCCCTTCCAGGGATGTGGTTTGGGGCAGAGAAGTGGTAACTCAAGCAAATACGAAAGAGGATGTGGAAAAGGGAAAGAGACTAGGGGAGGGAAATGAGGCACCATGTGCTCCTGCCAGGGGACAGACACAGCCACGCCACCCTCACAAGCACAGAGACCTCCTAGGGCTGGGAGTCTTCGGAGGCTGATGCGAATACTGAGGCAGGTTGTATAGGAGGTCCAACAACCAGGGAGTATGAGGGGAAAGCAGCAGGCAATGGAGGCTTAGGTACAATTACCAGCATCAAAAGGGACCTTCCTCCGAGGGAGGCCAGGAAACAGCAAAAGGCCAGCAGCTCAGCCTGAAATGTTGAGGTTGGCCGGGGAGACTCTGCAGGGTGGGAGACAGCACTGGAAAGGTCACCCTTAGGGGCAGCCCAGACCCTAGCATGCCTTTCCCTGTACAACCCATGCAGCACTTGAGAATGGACTGAACGTGACCTTGTATCCACATGTACCTCCTGCAAGGCGCCTGGCAGTTGGATACGGGGAAAGCGCCACAGACAAGAAGCAGGATGACAGGGCTTGAGAGGCTGGAGCTGCCCCTCTCTGCTGAGAGGCCTAACGGGGGTCACTGCAGCTCCCCACGCCTGAGTCCCTCCCACGGCACATGGGACTGTTGATGCCCCTCTGCCCCTCTCAAGGTTGGGGGGGCTCAACCTGGACAACACATACGAAGGTGCTCTTGTCAGTGGCAAGATGGGGAACATCTGTAAGAGAATCTGACTATTTCCCTTCTCCCCTTCCTCAATAGGCACAGTGGTTTTAGCAATGGCAGGGGGTGGATTGCGTTTCTCTGGTCATTTCCAGTCATTGAAACTGCCAGAGTGCCCGAGCTTCAAATTACCATGTGGTACCACAGAACTTTCAATTCTTGCACCCCGCTTTGTGGCTTAAATACTCAGAAACAATTCCTCTAACATAAACATTCTCATTTCCTTCAAGAAAAGGAATTAAAAGAATTGAGTCATTGTGATTCTGTCCTCCTGCTGATGGCAAAATCTGAGACTTGGCCTCTGTGAAGCATGGTGGTTAAGAGCAGAGTTGCTGAAAGCAGACTGCCAGGATCTGAATCCTGACTTCACCACCCAGCAGCTGAGTGACCTTGAGTGGGTTACTTAACCTCTCTGAGACTTGGCTCCTCATCTGCAAAATGCAGAAACAATAGCATTGACTTTCCAGGATTGCTGTAAGGATTAAGGGTATAGAAACGTATCTATAATTTAGTTCAGTGCCTGGTTAATAGTAAGAGCTCAATAGTTGTACACTTTGACGACAGTGATGGTGATGAAAAAGATACATGATGGCGATGAGGATAATTATAGTGATGATAACAATTCTGGTGGTAGGCATGGTGGTAATGATGGGCTGTTTGGTTTCCAGGAAAGCTCTTCACACTCTCAAGCATGCTTGCATGCACATGTGTGCGTGTGTGCACGTACACACACACACACACATAGACACACACTCAGCACATAAAAATCCCCTCTGCTCAGCATTTTTTTCCAGGAGCCTAAACTACTTCACAAACACACACACACCGATGTCTCATCAAAGTATAAATGACAGTCAGGCATTGGATGTGAACTTAAAAAACACAGGTCAACCACCCTGGGCCCCTCTGACTCATTTCATGTCCCCAGAAGAATCTCTCAACCACCGAATGACTCACCTTCTCTTCTCTCTTCCTGAAATGGGAAGAACAATGCTTGCCCACGCTGTCATGGTGCAAGAATAAGTGGGTTTATTTTGTTAGACAGCTTTGAACTTGTTGGATGAAAGAAGGTATTTAAGTACAAAGGGAGGAGGTAAGGGTGACTGGGCCAGGTGCTAAATTAAGACTAAACAAGATCACTCTTTTTTATTGAGACCTACTCTTGGGTAGGTGCCTAAGGGGTGTGTCACCTGTGCCCAACACCTCCAGCACTCTGGAAAAAGAAAACACCAGAGAAGAAGAGAGGGTGTGGCCGCCCTGTCAGCCTTGAGCTTCCTGAGCTTCTTGTGATGGTCCTAATGCCACCCAAGCAATTAGTCCTGTCCACATGGACAGTGGCTAACAGGTCTGATTCAGGGCTCAAGAGTATGAACAAAGCAGATCCCCTTAAGCCCTCTCCACTTTTGGGGTTTGGGACTGTGGTCACTCATTTACCATAGCCCCATACCGGGATGGGCTGGATTAAACCACAATCAGCTGTATTTGTAAATTTCTCACCTAGGTACTACAATTCAGAGAGTTCACAGAACAGAGAGGGGGGACAAAAACCAGCTCCTAGCATAGGTTTAGTGGCTCCACTTTCACATTTGTGGTTTCACTGACAAAAGACTTAGAACACAGGGACCACAGAGTATGGAGGCTAGAAGACGCTCTTCAGCTGTCACAACTGTCACACCAGCCCCATCAGATGTCTGGGTGATCCTCTCAACATCCCCACCAGGTGGTTCTGAAGCCTCTGTTTTTGCCTCCAATGATGGGGAGCTAACTGCTTCTCCTCTCTGGTTATCTGTGATACTGAATTCTGGAGAGGTGCTGGTCTTCAACTGTTGTACCCAAACCTCTATTTAATTTAATTTAGAGCTTCTGGGTCAAATGTCTATGGCCTGCAAATTCCAAGCTGGGTAGCTGCCAGAAGGACTCACTAGTGGAGCTTGTCTGAGAGTAGGGGGAAGGGATCAGCCTGTTTGAACTTTTCTGGATTAATAATCTAATAGATACAGCAACCGCCATCATTTAACCTTTTTAAGTTTTGCAATGTGCCAAGAAAAGGCACTGTCTCAAAGGTATGAAGGATTCCTCAGCCATGGGACTTACGAGGAGAGCAAGGCCAGACCTTTCTGGTCAGGCAGGGACTCACTCCCCAATGTATCACCTAACCTACTTGTTCCCAAACTTCAGCCTATGTAAGAATAACCTGAAAGGCTTGCTAAAACAGAATACTGATTCAGAAAGGCTGGCAGGGGGCACCCAATGATTGTCTTTCCCAAGTTCACAAGTGATGCCAACGCCACTGGTTGGAGGATCACACTTTGAGAACCACTGCCCTAAACCTCCTCATATTTAATTTTTTCTCCATCAAAGCTTCCAAAGAATGAGCTTGGATCTGGTTCAAGGAGGCTGGACCTCAGCCACCATTCCTTCTTTGTGGAGTTGTTGTAGAGACCTAGGTCACAAGTCTACAGAGCTCAGCACAGAGCTGTGCTCATCATGGGCCATCACAACACCTTGACTTATTAGGGACCTCAGGGGGACCCAGCAGAGCATTGACTTGAGCTTTTCCCTTTGCACGAGGACCAGGTGGCTTCATCCAGATAAAGGAGAAATTTTACTTAGCATCTGTATTTTAAAAGCTCTGTGAACCTGGCTCCAAATAGGCTTGGTCAGGTCAAGGGCTGGGTGTTGCTCCTCTGTGTCAGGTTGCTGCAGTCTCATTTTTAACCCGGTCTCCACTGGCTCTGCCAGCTCCCTGGGGCCCTTCTAGGGAGTGAGGCACAGCCCCTGCTTCCACAGGAAAGGGAGGCTTCTAGGACGAGGAGCGCCCAGCAGGCTCTCAGCGTGGGATGGACAAATCGAGACCTGCAGGCCTGGGGCTCTGTATGCTGCAGATGTGAAATTTATCAGCAAAATAAAAATAAGATTGCCTGCCCCATCTCAGAGAGAACAGGCGGCAACAGGAAAGACAGAGCACTCAGGACAGCCTGCAGGGAGGAAGCACAAACTCCAGAGCAGGGCCTGAGGGTAGAACTGGGAATCCTACCCACATAGAACCCCCTCCCCAACCCCCTTGCCTGGCTGGCGCAGGGTCATGCCAGCCAACAGAGCTGGGGCCCAGGGAGCTGAAGAGGCTTCCCCTCTGCCAGGACCTGGAGCCCAGGAGCTTGTCAGCCTCCAGTCAATGAGCAGAGGGAACGCGCTGCAGGGGCTGGACAGGGAGTGTTGGAGGCTGGGGTCGCACAGGGGTTGCAGGGAAGTCTGCGAACAGAAAAACAGTGATTAAAACACTGGTGTGAGAAGTGAGTGAAAAAAACACATAAACACTCTAGGATTTGAGACTGAATGAGAATTCTAGATATTCCTCTAAGCCTAGAGGAAGCAGTCACTTGCCCAGGTGCCACCAGTGGAGCCAGGGCCAGAGCTTGGATTGCCTGTATGCAGGGCCAGGGTCACCTCCCCTGGGGAAGGAACCCAGCAGAGAGAAAGGCAGAAAAGCCCGCAGGGCAAGAACTAGCCAGGCCTCAGCCACATCCTTGATGGTGTTCCTTGTTGCTTAAAGGGCTGTGTTCCCCTTTCCCGGGGTGCAGTTGTGAAAGTAAGATGAAAGAGTAGGCATACACACCCTGGCTGTTACTGAAACACTTCTTCCAGAGAGGCTTTAGTGAAACCTACCTGCACTAAAAGCTCAGTATTTTAGCTCTCCAAGGGAGTGACCAGCCATTGGGAGTACACAACATGGTCAACAAAACAATTGTCATGAGCTGAAAACTCCTGCACACCACCTCTGTGTCCAGCCAGATATAAACTCAAGAGAATAGCAAGTTTGTCCCCAAAGATGAGGTCTGCAATGCCACCCCTGGCTGGTCTCTAGGGCTCCTTTTAGGTCCTTCCCAATAAAAGGTCTTTGCTTTTGACAATGGTATTGATACAGACAACCACAGGACACAAGACACCACCTACTTGCAGTCCTCGCTGTCCAGAAGTTTCCGGTACGTGTTGATCTCATCCTCCAGCCGGGCCTTGACGTCCAGCAGCACCTGGTACTCCTGGTTCTGCCGCTCCAGGTCGGCCCGGATCTCGGACAGCTGCTCTTCCACGTTGCTGATGAGGCTCTGCATCTGGGCCAGCTCCGTGCCGTAGCGGGCC
>CAUYON010127124.1:0-23877 GCA_963573935.1 Arctocebus calabarensis | reverse complement strand
GATTCATATACATTCAGAAATATTTTGATCATACTGTTACAGATAGCCTTCATGGCATTTCCTTGATCACTATATAAAGACATTAATACTCTACCTTTAATAAGTTTTGCCAGTACCCTGCTAAGATGCACCATAGGTGTGTTCCCACTAATTGCCCTCCCTCCACCCAGCCTCCCCCGACCCCTCCCCTCCCTTTCCCCTTTCCCTGTATTCCTGTGCTATAATTGGGTTTTAAAAATATGGAATGCTTCACGAATTTGCGTGTCATCCTTGCGCAGGGGCCATGCTAATCTTCTCTGTATCGTTCCAATTTTAGTATATGTGCTGCCGAAGCGAGCACCTTTCTTTTTGGGACTAGCTTCTTTCACTCAATGTGAGCCTTCAAGACCAATGCAGTGAATAACAAGATTTCCTTCTTCTTTAAGGATGAACAATATTCCATTGTACATATAAGTCATATTTTCATTATCCTTTCATCTGTAGACTGATTGCACATACCACAGGCAATTTTTGAATATCCTATTTGATCACCTAAGAAATTGAAGAAGATTTCACTATTGGAGAACAAATTAAGTGCATGAGAAAAAACATTTAAATGTTTTGGGATGTATATTCACTAATTCAAATTTAAACATGCTGAATCAGGAAATTAAATTAGCATGCTAGACTAGTTTCAATATTCCATTGCTATGCATAGATGCCATTTCAGATCATATGCCATATAAGCTATGATGAAATGGCAAATATATTTTTAAATATTGTAAATGGAAATATAGAAGATAATTATATACAACAAAGGATTACAACTAATCATGACTTGCTATATAGTCTGGAATTATTGATAAGTTTGTTTAAAATTGTTGTAAAGATGATTTAGTATTTTATGTAGCTTATTTTTAGAACAGTTTTTACTTTAACATGGCAAAGAAAATGCAGAAATACTTTTTGTTGTTGTTCTTCTTTGCTCATAGCAACCTCAAACTCTTGGGCTCCAGCGATTCTCTGGCCTCAGCCTCCCAAGTAGCTGAGACTACAGGTGTCCAACACAACACCAAGCTATTTTTAGAGATGGGGTCTTGCTCTTGTTCAGGCTGGTCTCAAACCCGTGAGCTCAAACAATCCTCCCGCCTTGGCCTCCCAGAGTGCTAGGACCGTAGGTGTGAGCCACAGTGCTCGACCTGCAGAAATAATTTTTAACATATTTTCCATTCAGGCACTGCCCAGATATTTGAGGATAGATAATAAATTTAATAATTCACTTAAAGGGAGAGAAAGAAACATCACTGGGATAGATACATGTACAGTAATAACCTCTATAAGTTGACCACTCGAGGAGCTATAACAAATGGGTCAACATATGAAGGTGATCAACATAAGGAACTAGGCCTACTGTATTGAGAGGTACACGTGGTTCATGTCCAGTCCACAAAAATTAAGTCAACTTAAGGTGGTGGGGAGGTGGTCAACTATGGAGGGATTTCTGTATACCATCATAATTTGGATAAGTTTTATGTAATAATTATCATTAAAATTCAATACTTCTGATGAAGGCTATAACCCAACTATAGCATAAGATTATAAAGAAAGGGGCATGGGAGGGGTGGTGAGGGGTGAGGTTAGGTTGGAGGGAGAGTAATTGGTGGGGCCACACCTATGGTGCATCTTAGAACGCTACAGGTGAAACTTACTAAATGCAGAATACAAATGTCTTCATACAATAACTAAGAAAATGCCATGAAGCGTATGTTAATCAGTTTGATGAAAATAGTTCAGATTGTATATGGAACCAGCACATTGTACTCCTTGTTTGCACCAATGTACAATGCTATGATTTAATAATAAAAACAATAAAAAAATTCAATACTTCCTACATGCTGACTTCATGTTTGTAAATATCTAACTTTGTTGCATGTGGAGGTTGCACTAATAGTTTTTTGTTGTTTTTTTTAACTTTTATTTTTTAAATTAGAAATTATTACATTAAGCTGGGAGGAGACACTATCTTCACCGAGGAATCAAGGTTAGCAATGTCACATTTTTATCTTGTATCCTCTGATCTGAAGAAATGAGAATGATGCTTCAGTTCTGCAGTTCGTCCCTAAAATGCATTGTCAGTGGTTTCATGAGAGAACATCACATGAACTCAAATTGAGGGACATTCTACAACACACCTGACCAGTAGGCTTCAACACCATCCAGGTCATTGAAAACGAGGACAGTCTGAGAAACTGTCACAGCTCTGGGGAGACTAAAGACACAGGACAAATAATGTGATATGCTGGAGGGGATCCTGGAAGGGAAAGGAGCACTGGAGGGAAAATGGTGAAATCTGAAAAAGGTCACCAGTGTCGTTTTCTTAGTTCTGACAAATGTATAACAGTTGTAAGATGTTAACATTAGAGGAAACTGGGTGGAGTATTCAGAAACTCTCTATGCTGTACTCAATTTGCAAATTATTCTAAATAATTTCTTTTATGATAATAATTCCATTAATATAAATCTAGTTCTCATGTTGCTAAATATACCTTGTTTGAAACTTGGAAACTTATTCACTTAAAAAGCACATAATGTGCCCCTGCTCTGTGTCAGACAGTTGGAAAGGATGAAGTTAGCCTCTGAGTACATTATTAAACAATAAGAATTCAGCTTAACATTAGCCCAGATGACATCCCATTTTCTATTTTCAAGACCAGGGGAGAAAAATTTTTGAAAGCTTTTGCTGAAAGTGAAGGAAACCAGATGATGGAACTACAGACATAAAGTAACAATGATGACTCCATTCAAACATGGAAATTGGAAAAATATTAGCTATTAAGGAGTTGGACTGATGACCTGGAAAATAACCTCTGATTGAGGCGAAAGGCCATACTACTAGATTCTTTTACATAAGAGAGGAGAAAGCAGAGTTTCTTTTTTTTTTTTTTTATAGACACAAAGTCTCACTTTATCACCCTCAGTAGAGTGCTGTCGCGTCACAGCTCACAGCAACCTCCAATTCCTGGGCTTAGGCGATTCTGTTGCCTCAACCTCCTGAGTAGCTGGGACCAAAGGCACCAGTCACAACGTCCAGCTATTTTTCTGTTTTGCAATTCCACCAAGGCCAGGTTTGAACCTGCCACCTTTGTTAGATGGGGCCTGCGCCCTACTCGATGAATCACAGGCGCCACCCAGGTTGTTTTTTTTTTTTCAGCACATATGTCAATCACAAAGATAGAATGCTTTGCTTCCACTTATCAGTATAATGTTAGCTTGTGTGTCAGTTCACCCTTTAGAAAAGCTGTATCATGTACTGTTTAACTCACAATCAGGAAGATGGAGACTAAAAAAGGAATGACATCCTTCTACTAAAATAAAAGGAAAAAATAAGAGAAGAAAATCCAGGACTGGCATAATTTTTAAAAAGTATGTAATTTTAAAACTCTGCATTTAATCTTAACATCGGAATTGCTAGTTGAAAGAAATCTTGTGGCCTAAAGCAGTTTTGTTAATACTGGAGAGTCCTTTTTTTATATAGGGAAAAATCTATCTAAGTCCACCAATAATTAAACTGTGACAATAATAATTTAGTGACTTTTTAGTAGTTACACAGTAAGACAAAATAGCATATGAAAATAAGCCTAATTTAGAACTGTAGTTCATTTGATCTCTTAAAGTATTTAAATTGAGTTATATCCTCTATTCATGATCTAAAAGTATACTGTCACTGTCTGGCTACCATATTATCTACTTGGATTACATTAGCAGCCATGACTCTGCTGAACATGCGGTAGCGGGTAGGCTTACCTTCCAAGAGCCCAAGGCAGCAGGCTTATTTAGGACAAGCACAATAAATCAAGTTCAACAACAGCAAAAACGGATGTGGCCCAGGGTAAATATTTACTTACATATCCAATAAAAAATGAAAAGAAAAAGTGTAAATTTGAAATCAATAGAATTATCCTCAAAATGAAACATAAGTAGCCTTGATAATGAAGTTTCAGAATAGATATACTTACCAAAAATAATTTTAATCATCTGTCAAGTATGTGCCACTAACAATGAACATATTAGGGGAAGATTATTTCTTAGGCAGCAATGGGAAATTTTGAAAATCATTTCATAGATGATCTAATCAGTCTCTTTTTTGCTTAGTTGAGGAGATTAAAGCTTGAAAAGTTATAGTAATAGCCACTATTTACTGTGGGCTTTCTGGATGCCAAGGACTCTGCACAATTTCCTTTCATCCTCACCAAAATAAAGCAAGAAAGTAAACTCCTCAAAGATTGGGAAGCCCAGGCTGAATCAAGGGGATATTTTATGCACAAACACACAGTATGTGGCAGAGCCAGGACTCAGGTCCCTTAACTACAGGAAAAAGAAGCATGGCTAATTTTCTGGAAAACTGTGCGTATTATTCATTCATTTAAAAGTCTTACGTTTTCTTCCATTTAACTGAAATCATTTTAATGGTCTAAAATCCTATTATTTCAAAATTTGGTTTTCTCTAAACTCCAATTTAGAGTTCAAGGAGAGAAGTGGGGAGAGAGTTGGAAAAGCTACAGTTTAACTACTCACCAGGACGAAGAGAAGTGTGTGGAGATTTGCTCTTTTCTGGAGTAGACTCGTTCTGGAATGGAAGGCTTTCTGAGCAGGCAGGATGTTTGGCTGGGATGAAATGGTGAGAAGACTTGGAAATTTTGCCTTGGTTAGGAAAGAAGTTAGAGCTTCGCTGGCAAAAGTCTACCAACTGTTTAGGGAAGAACACCAGTGCTACAGGAAAAGACCTCTTAGCTCATTCAATGAGGCCATATACCAAAAACAAAAGAATCTCTCAGCTCATTCAATAAGACCTTATACCACAACCAAAATACATTACCCAGAAAGACAGCTTATAGGGGTGGCGCCTATGGCTCAAGGAGGAGGGCGTTGGCCCCATATACTGGAGGTGGCCGGTTCAAACTCCCCCCAGGCAAAAAACTGCAAAAAAAAAAAAAAAGAAAGAAAGAAAGCTATAAACTAGTATCATTCATGAACCCAGATGCAGAAGTATTTTATGCAGTATTAGAAAATCAAATCCAACAACACAAAGGAAGGAAATTAAATCCGTCTGTAATTGCTTTAATTTTTTTTTAATGATTTTTCTTTTCGGTAATTTATTTTAAGTAACAAAAAGCCTTATTTTTGTCTTGTACAATGGGTGTAAGTCTTCAGGCCAGCTCAGGAGATGGCAAACTTCTTTAATGGCTATCGACAGCAGACATAGCGAGAGTTGACAAAAGAACCCCATTTTCTATATGACTCTTAAAACACACAGGGATCATTATATCATTACATGGTGCATTATTTTTCTAATCTTACATTATGTTACTTCCATTATGTTGTGTATGTTACTCCCTTGAACTTTAAGAAACAGAAATATAAGCATTTTTAACCTTGCATGTTAAGGGAAGTATATCTACCTAATACTTCGCTGATGCGTTCATGTCACTCATCTCATTGAAATCTCACAACAACCCACTGTGTACAGAGAACAGGTAGTACTCCGTTTTATAGCTGAGAAAATCGAATCTCAGTTGATGACGTGGCCCTGACGTGATTGGCAAGGTCAGCATTCACATCCACAGGCATGCACTTTGCTAGCCTGGGAAGCTGAAGGTTGGCGATATTCACTGACCAAGTTTCCATTTTGCCTGTGCGGCTGCTACACAAAGACTCTGAATGAGAATTTACCCTAGAATGATCTTACAGTAGTGAAATGGAAAATCTTAGGGGCTGAAAACAAATGACCTGATGATTAATTTGCTTCATAAGCTTTTAGAGAAAGCATCCTTTTATTTCTCTCTTGAAATATTTCAAATACTGTCATATTAACATACATACAGCTTGTTGTATATATAAAGAGACTTTTTCTGCATGTAGATCTCTTTGGCGTGATACAGCTTGTTCATCAGTTTAAATTTGTTCCTTCCTTGGTATCCGAAACTACATGTCTTCCTACAAGAAGAAACTTGAGGAAGGTTCTGCCTGAATAGTTGTCCTGAGGCACCAAGAGAGTATTATTATAATTAGCAAAGTTCAAAGGATTTTCAGATAATTAGAGCATATTGTTTTTAAAAATAATAAACATGGACTTAGTAGAATTTAAAGAGTGGTAGAACTTTCTAATATTTTTCCAGTAACCTACTTGTCCAGATAAAAATACCTGCTAAGTATCATTTGGGGAAATAACCTGAAGAGTTAATGGTTACCTTGAATTGACAGAGTAGGTAGACTAATTATTTAGACTAATTAGTATTAATATTTATCCTTTGAAGTACAACTTATGGAGTTCCAGTCTACCCAGACTGGAGGTCCATAGCAAAGTTTAATGTCCTGGGTTAGTTTAAAATATCTCATTAATATTTTAGGTAACTCTAAGGAATGCAAATATTTTTAAGTATCACTTTTAAATAACAGAAGCAATGGCCGTTCATTAAAGTTCTAAAATGAAGTCATGTGGCTCTATTTTGTAAAATTTCTTTTTATAAACGCCTACTAATCAAAACAATCACAGCCAATGTTTTCGTGTATTTCCTGCTAGGTTATTTTTATGTACAGCTTTGGTGTGTGTTTTACATTCTTGTAATAATACTCTGCTGGTTGTTAAAGCTTCAGTCAGTGGTGGAGTAACTAGGGGAGGAGGAGGCGACGTGGTGTGCTCCATCAGCACCTGCGCAGGTCCGGTTGGCTCTCTGTTCTCTTCTTAGGTGGTTTTGCTGAGTAGGAGAGATGCTGACCCTCCAGCTGCTGCACCTGCAGAAGCCAGCAAGAGAATCTGGCTCTTGGGTGAAATATGGGACAAAGGTTGAGAGTACTTTGAAGTAAGCCCCCAAGGGCCCAGATATTGAAAAACATTTATACAGGACTTAACTATGTAATGCTTATGGCATATTTTTCCTGCCACTGAGTCAATGGGACACTTCATTTTCCATGGGCACGAAAGAGGGAAAGGGGAGCAGAAAACAGGAGCATCAAACAAGCAGCAAGGCAAAGTCCTCAACTGATCAGTCTCATTATTAGAGAAGGTAGAAAGGTGTTATTTAAAGAGTAAGCAGGCCGTAGGAATTGAACAGTCCCAGGGTATCAGGGAAGGAACAGTGAACAGCTAGCCCCTTTTATAGTTTGATTTCTTTGGGGAAAAACATCCATTGAGGGCTTGTGTAGCTTGGAAAACACTGCAGCATGAAGGCGAGGCCAGAGAGGAATGTCTGACCCCTAATAATGTTGACCTCAACCCATCTAATTGGAATGTGATGGGGGGGAAATGGTATCTCAGCAATTAAAGGCACGCACCTCTTCTCCTATGATCTCCAAATAAGATTCCAAACTCGTAGCCTCTTATACAACCATTGATTTAGATCTTGCTTAGAAAACAGCAAAAATGTATGAGAAACATGAGAGAAGAAGTCTGGCTTTTAATAAACCTTCTACTCTTCTTTAGAATGCATGTGTTGCCTTCTGCTATTTTTTCTGTTACCTTAACAATGATTATTCTCAAACTGAGGGATATTGTACAAGATCTGTACTTTTAAAATGCCAAAGTCGCAAATGACAGCGAAAGAACTGAGGAACTGTTCCAGATTAAGGGACGATAAAGAAACCAGACCACTAAACCCAACACACAATCCAGGTGGTTTTCTTTTGCTGTAAAAGACATTAATGGAACAATTTGTGAAATGGAAATAAGGACCGAATGTCAGGTAATAATACTGTATTGTGACAAAATGTTAACATTTGAGGACTCTGGTGTGAAACTATATGGAAATTCTTTGTATTCTTATTTCCTGAAGTCTAAAATTATGTCAAAGGCTGGGCACAGTGGCACACGCCTATAATCCTAGCACTCTGGGAGGCTGAGATGGGTGGATTGCTTGAGCTCACATGTTCGAGATCAGCCTGAGCCAGATCAAGGCCTTGCCTCTAAAAATAGCTGGGCGTTGTGGCAGCCACCTGTAGTCCTAGCTACTTGGGAGGCTGAGGCAAGAGAATCGCTGGAGCCCAAGAGTTTGAGGTTACTATGAATGTGATCTCATGGCACTGTACCAAAGGTGACAAGTTGAGACTCTGTCTCAAAAAAAATAAAAAATAAAAAATAAAACTCTGTCAAATAATTTTAAAACATTTCAAACATTTTAAATAATAAAATATGACTTTTAAATCATAAAAAATGCTTAAGATGGTTTTATTAATGCTACATAAATATTACAAGGCATCGTAGTAAATACTTCGGATAGTTTTAATTTTTGATAGTGTATGTTTTCCTTTTCATGACATACGCTCAAATTATAATGACAAAATACAACTTTACATTTATAACAAGGAACAATCTAACTGATCTTACAGTAAGAATATCTCCCAGAGCGGCAAATCCCATCTGTAATCCACCAGCAAGAATTGTCTCCTAAGAAACTGATTCACTCACACAGCAGGGTGTCCAGTGGAGATAAAGGCACAGAACATAGACAAACCATTTAACGAAATAATATCATTTTACAGTGTACACCATTTTACCAGTGTATTTTTTTCTTTCTAAGTATTTTTGCCTTATTATCTCTTTTTATACTTTGCATATATATACCATTTTAGGTTTATAGTTTTTCAAGTAAATATTTTCATAGCTAGATGAAATTTTAAAATATATGTGTGTGTGTATTTGGAATTGGTTAAAAACAACTACAATCTGAGAAAGACATCTTATTGACTAAAGTGGAGCTAAAAAAGGAAGAGGAGGTGCTTGATTTTTCTCCAAGCACCTAGAAGTACTGCTTATTGTTTTAATCTATTAGATTAAATCTGAATCTAAGACCTGCCTTGGGCAATCTGTCTATAATAAATCAAAATCTCCTTTAGTCATGATGAGAACAGTGATATCAACTCAAGTGGAATCCTGTTTTCATGAGTATTTGTCCTAATCTATTTTGGTGAAGTTAATTATACTTTTGTATCAGCAGTCTTTCCATCTACATTAGATCCCTTGATCAAAGTGGTGTTTGTCTTCATTGCATCCACCATCAGTGGTAAGATTCGGAGAAAATGAACAGATTTTAAAAGGTAATAGAAAGGAGAAAAATAACAATGAATTTCAACTTTCATTATATTGAAGGGAAGGTAGATTTGATTATAAGAGTTTCTAACAGAGACAATTTTCCAATTATTTGGAAAACATTTCATTTTACTTGACTTAATCTTCAAAATATAAAGTAAGCTGAAAAATTTCTGAAAATAGGTATAATTCAGATGACATTCTTATTCTTCCTATCACTGTCAACCCCCCCCCTTAACTCCAAGATCATTTTTTCCTTGCCCCAGACACACTGACCTCAGAGCCCTTCAAAGGCTACTTACTGCATTGGAGAATTTCTTCTTCCTGGAAGCTTTCTGCACAGATGTCCACCTATAGGATTCTGTTTGTTCCACCCTCACCTACTTTGAGCCTGGCTTCTATAATTCTCCATAAGTCTTCCTTGAGCAATTCATCAAATGTTGCAAATCATGCCTCACCCCTCTCCCTACATGCCCCTATTCACTTTCCCTGCTTTGTTTTGTTTCTACTTAAGTCTTTACTTGTTTCTCTTGTTCATTGCCTGTTTTCCTTACTGGAACATAAGTTTCATTACCGCAGTCTTCTTCCTGTTCTATCGCCAGCACCAGTACTGTACCTGGCATATTATTTATTTGTTGATGAATGAGTGAATCAATTAATCAAAGAGTTGCTAAAGACTTGTGAAGGCTCGTATCAGTGAACAAAACACCAATAATAACAGAAATAAGCAAATTCATGAACTATAGACTGACAAGACTACCAGTTGTAAATACACTAGAACTTCCATAGTTGACCTTCTGCCTACATTGATCACTTCCGTAAGTTGATCTACTTTACAAGGTCAGACATGCACCACATGTATGTATCAGTATAGTAGGCCTAGACCCCTATGTTGAACACCTCTATATATTGACCAGTTGTTACAGTCCCTTGAGTGGTCAACTTACAGAGGTTCTATTATATTTTATTTGCTGGGTTGTTTGTTTAGCTTTACTTTTCTGGTGTGGGCTGTGTTCCAACTTCACAGCAGGCAGCTTAGCCAAACTTGTATACCCTTTATGCATATGTTAGAAAGAATTTTACTTTGGCTAAAAAGTTATTATGTTGGTCAGTAAAAATATGAACTGAACCTCA
Organism: Arctocebus calabarensis; assembly: GCA_963573935.1. Taxonomy (NCBI): domain Eukaryota; kingdom Metazoa; phylum Chordata; class Mammalia; order Primates; family Lorisidae; genus Arctocebus; species Arctocebus calabarensis. The sequence continues at coordinate 13,682 of CAUYON010127124.1, read as the reverse complement.
ATTGATGAGTTATAATAGTTCTTTTCCAAAGTTTACATTCTTGGGTATGTATTTGAACTTGTTCAGTACACAGAAAATGTATTAAGATGTAAAATGTGGTGGGGGGTGGTAATACGAAATCGCTGTGTTTCTGAACAAAATTAAAAACCAGATCCTCCAAGGTTGGAAATAAGAAGTAAATATTCCAAGTACTTTGGACAGCAGGACTTCTTACCCTTCTCTAGAATTACTCCCTTGGAATTGCTGTTACTGCCTCCACACTAGCATAAGGAGGTTTCTACTTGCTTTAAAACTCATACCTGAATGAGGTCCCAAGGCCATTCCTACCTAACTCTGTCCAGAGCTAAGTAAGGCTGTGCTGCTTGGGCTAGTTTTTACTTGCCTTGTGACTAAGGGGATAACCGGGGGCAATTACTCAAAAATGAAACCGGTCAGCACAAAGTCTGGTTTGCCCCTTGGGCTTCGAGGTGCCTAGCTGGCCTAACTCTCGGTGGGCGCAGCTTCATACCAATCACTGAGGAGTACATCCTTGTTCTCCAGGAAGTTTGGGCCAGAGGAAGAGAAGGTTCACCAGCTTTTGCCAGTCTGGGAAATGCATACAGCTCTGACCTAATTATTGCTATAATCTTGCACTCTAATAACTGAAATGACTGTTCTGGAGGGAAACAGGCCTGAGGTTCAGGCCTATCACTGCAGGTAGGGAAGAACCAGGTTGCTTCTCCTCTCCCCAAGGGGCTGATGTCTTCCCATCCAATCTTGCCCAGGAATTCTGCACCAGATAAGAGAAGACAGAGGGAGTAGAGAGAGAGAGAAGAAAGCAGTTGGTGGAGCGTGCCGGACATGAATAGCCAATGAGAGATTGCCAGGGAGAGAGTAAACCTTTGTTTTCAAATCATTTTCAAAAATAATCACAATTTCAGAGAACATAGCAAGAACACAATATCAAATAACTAAAGGAAGGTAAGGTTTGCATATCAAGTGGTATAAACTCTGCAAATGTCAGCAGCAATAAAAAAGCTGGGCAGAGATGGTGTAACTGAAGTTAAATGAGAAATCGCCTCATTCCAAACTGCTCATAGTTTTTATCTTGTTTTCTGTCTTCTCCATCCAAAGCTTGTCATTTTCATACATACTCAGCTGATTTCATGTACTTTTGGTATTTCTATAGCGTTTTTTAACAATGGTCGGCTTTTCTCTGGAAAGTTGGTACTTCTGATGTGCCACTGATATTGGGAACCACCCCCACTAAGTTCTGTCCCACCCACTCATGTAGTACATCATTTTGTGCCCTCTATCCTTTGCAGAAAGGCATGCTCAGACATGAGGAGGTGTCATTACAGTGCAGCTGGTAGAACAGCTACCAGTTAGGATAGGTCTGTCAGTTTGAACCTTGAGCAGACTGATTGCCTGTTCTCTTTTTCATAGCTTCCAAATGCATCCGCAATATTGGTCCAACCTCGTTCAAAATCAGAATGATGGGTGGATTCTGTTGTGGTGGATCAGCACCTAGATATCACCAAATTCAATAAGCAACTCAGAAAACACATGTCTAACCATTGATCATTTCCATAAGTAAAAGACAAATAATACAAAATGTTATTGTTAAACAGAATGTTGCAAGTTGAAAATTCTCTCCCACCTCTGAACATCTCTCCACTAAATGACACATGGCAAGCAAGTACACATGTCACAAAATATGACCTTTCAGAGCATCTTAATAGTGAGAAGGAAAGAAATGTAAGAAAGGTTAGTATTTCATAAAAGAAATGGAACTGGGAAACAGTAATTGTTGGAATTATTGTTGTGTAGTTGTTCTTTCCGGTTATACTTTTCCTAATCTTCAAGGTTTAGATTTCGAATTCCACATCCAAATCTCTCTTGCTCTCTTGATCTCGTTCCAGAAATTAACGTGCAGTAGTTGATTATATCATAGTCAACAGTTAGAGCACATGTATACAAAGAACAACAGTAAAACATTAATCCTAAATAGAAACTTCTAATAAAATTATAAGTACTTCATTTTTTCCCTGTATTTTTTTTTGTATTTGCCAAGTCATCTATCATGAACTATTTTTATAACTAGAAAAAAAGTCATTTAAACTATGTGCTAATTAAAACATTGCCATTTTAGATCTCCCAGAGTTTTTAATGTGAGTGTTCCCTCTTCTTTCTTCATTCTTTCTTTTTCTCTTCAAACACCCAGTTTTAGAAATGAAATGTTCTACTTTGTTGGTGGGCCCAGATCAAATTCAACTACTCCTGAATTTCACAAGCCTAATATTTTCAAATTAGCGATTTCAGCTCACAAACACAGTCTAACATACTTGTGCTCAGTGAAGCATTACTTAGGGGAATAATTAGATTGAATAATGTGTGAAAGCTAAAGGACAGGTTTTGAAGGCAGTCACTTACTGTTCTTCCCTCTGAGCTCCCAGAAATGAAGGTTGAGTGGTAAAGAGAAGGGTGCGGCAGGCAACAAAGGCCCTTCTCCTTTCATTCAGCACAGGGCTTTGCAATGGTACATGCAGTGTTGAAAGTAGAATCCACAGATATAGTACCCAGCCATTCAGATTAGACCTAGTGCTCAACCAGAAGGAAGATTTTGCAGACAAATGACCATTGTATCACGTCCTACAAATATTAGCTAGTGGTCAGTCTTGAGTCCTAGTATGTGAAACAGACAGACGATCCATGGTGCGTGGGTGTGTTTGAACAGTTAGGACTCCACGAGGCTAGCATATTTACCACTTAGTTATGGTTTCTATTTTTAAAATAGGTATGCATATGGCTGACATTTTTACTATACTGGTTAATTTTAATGCTATCTTTAAAAGATGATAGCTAATTGAGAGCAAAAGAAAGCAGACACAGATAACTTAGGCACCACTTTGGCTTTAATTATGGCTCAATTCAATATAGTTCCCACCACCAGCCCTGGTGTTCGGAGTCTCTTATTTTGGAGTTAGACCCAGCTGGGGCTTGAAACCAGCTCCAGACGTTCAGTAGCATTAGCAGATGGTAAAATTCTCTAGGAAGTAACTCTACCGTGGGTTTCCTATTTCCAGGTCTTTTGAACATGATGTACTTTCTCACCAGTTCACAAAGCCACTTCATTCCTTAACCAGTCTCTCCCTATTTCTACTTAAAGAAGAAATTACAAGACAGAGAGGAGAAAGAGAAATAGTCTTATATAGCCCATATATGCAAACAGAAGCCGGTATTCTTTTTATTCCCAATCACAAGGATTTCTTCCCCTCCTCAAGTGCTGTTTTCTTGTTATTACCTTTGTTTCTTTTCTTTTTCTTTTCTTTTTTCTTTCTTTCTTTTTTTTTTGTAGAGACAGAGTCTCACTTTATCACCCTTGGTAGAGTGCCCTGGCATCACACAGCTCACAGCAACGTACAACTCCTGGGCTTAGGCAATTCTCTTGCCTCAGCCTCCCGAGTAGCTGGGACTACAGGTGCCCACCACAATGCCTGGCTATTTTTCATTTGTTTGTTTTGCAGTTAGGCCAAGGCTGGTTTTGAACCTGCCACCTTCAAATGGGGTGGCACCCTACTTGCTCAGCCACAAGCACCACCCGCCTTTGCTTTGTTTTTAAGAAATATTTCTTTCCTTCAGTGTTATTTGGTGATTCTTAATTTGAAGACAATTGAAAACTTTACCAATCATCCCACAGCAGAAACAGGATCCAGATTTGAATCAGAAATATCCATGTCAGTCTTAAACCTCCAACATTGTAGGTGATGATTGTTAAAAATAAAATATAAGTATAAAAAGCATTTTTTTGAGACAAGGTCTCACTTTGTCACCCAGGCTAGAGTGCAGTGACATCATCATAGCTCACACCAACCTCAAACTCCTGGGCTTCAGCAATCCTCCTGCCTCAATCTCCCAAGTAGCTGAAACGGCAGGTGTATGCCACCATACTTGGTAAAAATTTTTTTAAAAAATAAGGCTGGGCACAGTGACTCACTCCTATAATCCCAGTACTTTGAGAGGTTGAGGTAGAAGGATCCCTTGAGCCTAGGAGTTTCAGACCAGCCTGGGCAACATAGTAAGACTCCATCTCCACCAAAAATGTTTTTAAATCAATAAGGAAAACCTGCCAGACTTTGTGTTTCTACAAACTATTTTACATGTTTGGACTTTTAAAAAATAAATATGAAATCATACTTTTAAAAAGGCATATCCCTCATAAAGACAAAACATAAGCTATTTTAAAAAGTTTCTCCACAAAATGGGTATGTACTTTAGGGTTTTGTTGTTGTTTGTTTGTTTTTGTTCTCAGCCAACCAATATTTCCTTCTTCTATTCATTTCCATGCCTGGTATTCATTGATTCTGTGAGCTTCCAGTTAGCCAGCTTTGGATTCTGTTCATAAGTAAAACTAGTAACCAGTACAACTGACCTCCACATTGCCCCTCATCTCTTCTCCCTGTTCTGAGATTTCTAGCAATTAAACATAAATCAGGTAAAAATTGATCCAAATGCTACCCCCCAGATAAATTCCCCAGATTAGTAAACTGGAATTAAGGGAATGAAGAACAAGAGTTGATGCAGGAAGGGACTAATTCACAGCACAAGATGAGATATATTCATAAGACAAAAGACAGATGACCCAGTCCTACAATCCCAGAGCTTTGGGAAGCCAAGACTGGAGGTTCACTTGAGGTCAGGAGTTTGAGGCTGCAGCGAGCTATGACCATGCTACTGCACGATAGCCTGGGTGACAGAGTGAAAAAATACGTAAGGTTACGTACAAGCATCCCTCCGCAACACTGGGGGTCAGGACTCGGACTACTTACAGTTTTATTCATAGTTGGCCTGAGTGAAGGACTGTGATAGGACCCTTCCAATTAGCTCTGTTCTACTATTGATCAGAAATAAAAGAAAAGGAGTAGGAACAGGAGACGTCATTAGCTGACAGTGCAAGACCTGATCTATAGCTCTCCTTATATACAAGGACTTTGAAATGCTTTTATGAACAGTATTATCTTCTCTCTACTTCACAGCTATGCTAGGTGAAGGCACAGCAGATGTGGAGGTCTCCATTTTACTGTTGACAACACCCAGCTTCAGAGAAATGAAGTCAGTTTTCCAAGGGTCTAAGGCTGAAGCCCACATTTGGCATCTCCTATAAAGACACGAAAGAGGTAGGCTAAGCAATGTATTGGCAAATAAGGCAAATAGTAAATGAGTGGATAATTGTAGATCTTTCATTATGAATAGCCACCACTGGGGATATACCACCAATTAGGTCCTCAGATGAGCCCCTTGCCTTTAAGGGGGGATAACATCGGTTGATTGAGAGAGGGACAAGCAGGGTATGGGGTATTCATTGAATGTTTAAGAAATAAGACAAAACAAGAAATAAGATTAGCAAGCTGAGAGCGGGCCTACTGCCCAAGTGTTTTGATTTAGCAGAGCTGATAAAATATGAGCTCTTGAAGAGGGTTAAAGTAAGAACTACTAGACCAAGCCTTCAGGCTTATTGTTCAACTGCGAAAACTTGTATACTCAATTTTGTTCTTTCAATGTGGTCTAAAATATGCAACAATTCTGCCTTCCAACAACCCACGGAGGCAAACCTAGCTGGAGACGGTTTTCTCTGGGCTACACGTTGCTCCTCTTTTTGCTTTCACCACCGAAATGAGTTATTGGAGTGACCGAAGGCTTCTGAAGAATAGCAGCAACGTGGAGGCTTTAAATCATCGTAAACTCAAGCCTCCACAGAAAGGCGTCCCCGCCTGGAGCCTGGGGCTACCGCTCCCTCGCAGCGGCGTCGCCCAGCGAGCACGACAGCGGGTGTGCTCCGGGCCTCCCTCCTCGCAGCACCAGGCGCCCGCAAGCTGCCACCTCCCCAGGACGCCGGGGGAACTCAGCCGGCGCTGGGAGGTCCGGGCGGCGACCGTGCGGGGGTCACTATTGGCTAGTTGGGCGGCGGAGGAGGGGCGGCAGCTCTGTGATTGGCGGGGCCCCGAGCCGAAGGGGGCGGGACTGCTATATCAGAGAAGTCCCAGTCGCGGCGCAGGCAGTTGGGTTGCTGAAGTGCGGTGCTACCGCAGAGCACAGGGGGAGCCAGCGGGCTACGGGCGAGGGGGTGGCGGGGACGCGAGCGGCGGCCGCGGGGTGCAAGGCAGGCGTCCGCAAAGCTGCAGCCTTCCGAGGGCAGTCCTCGCCGAGCCCTGGGCTTGGTGTCCGAACTGTGCCGAAGCGGCAGCCCCCAGAGCACCAAAGAGGAGGCGACTGTGGCGGCAGCGGCAGTGGCGGCCCCAGCCATGCTGTGCTATGTGACGAGGCCGGACGCGGTGCTGATGGAGGTGGAGGTGGAGGCTAAAGCCAACGGCGAGGACTGCCTCAACCAGGTGAGGGCGAGGGGTCTGGCGGGGCTCCCGGCGGGTCCCCCGAGGCCGAGGGGCCTCGCAGCGGCGCCGGGACGCGCCGCCTACCAGGGGCCCGGCGCGCTGCGGTGGCGGCGGCCGGGAAAGCGCACGCTAGGCGCCCAGAGCGCCCCCTCCTTCCCTCGGGCGTGGGTCGCGCGACCCCCTCCCTGACGTTCCCGGCGCGCGTGGGCGCCGCGGAGGACGCGCGCGCCGGGGGTCCCATGGCTGGGGGCTCGGGCACAGTCGGCAACTGGATCGGCCACCCAGGCCCCCAAACCGGCACTTCCCCGGAAGGAAGACTGTCCCGGCACACCTGCCCCAGGTGTGTGAGTGATGCTCGCCTGTTGGATGCTGGTGGCCCCTGGCGGCATCATCCGCGTCCCAGGGAGGGGTGGCTCCAGGCAGTCAGCTGGCCCCAGGGTTCCTTGGCAGACAAACCGGGCTCTTGCCTCATGCTGCTGCTCAGGCTGCTGCTCAGATGGACCATTTACCTGCACCTCAGGATTTGCGAGGGACGAGAGGAGAGTACTGTGGGTTTGGCTCATCTCCTGCTCGTTTATCTTTAAGCATGTGTGTTTCCTTAGGAGTGCAGAAGAACGGTTCCAAATAGTGCCTGGTTGTTATGTCAGACAGCAGTTTAATTGCAGTGAAACACTGCACAAAAACCCTCCGATCCTGAGATGTTTGGAAAACCGCTTGTAAAGCTTAGCGGACACTTGTGGCGTGTTCCCTCGATGTGTGTGTTTTTGGAGTCCATATGATTAAAATTGTCCAAATAATAAGCCGCCAGATCAGCTGTGCAGATTGTGCTGGTGAAGGGAATTCCGGTGATTGGAATCAAAAAATACCCTGTAGTTCCCTCTCCTCGGCCTTTTGGAAGGCTACTTTTGAGGACTCCTTTTTTTCTTTACTGCATTGGTCATGCCCTAGATATTAAAGGAAGTACAAACCTCCATGCTAGAGCTCATGGTTTGATATCACTGGGGCCTTAGACTTTGTTATTCAAGCTTAGATCCGGAATTATTAACACCGTGGAACTTGGTAAAAAGTATGCGGCAATCTTAGCCTCAGGAGGAGCCCTTGGGTTTGCTTGAACAAGTACCATTTGCTCATCCGTGCTGCATTATTTTTGTTCTAGGTGTGCAGGCGATTGGGAATCATAGAAGTTGATTATTTTGGACTGCAGTTTACGGGTAGCAAAGGTGAAAGTTTATGGCTAAATCTAAGAAACCGGATCTCCCAGCAGATGGATGGGCTAGCCCCTTACCGGCTTAAACTCAGAGTGAAGTTCTTCGTGGAGCCTCATCTCATCTTACAGGAGCAGACTAGGTAAAGCTAGTCTAAAATAAACCAGTGTCAAAGAGATCTTTGATTCCTTTACCTTCCCAGCCAGGTTCACAGGCAAATTTGTTTTGATACAGACTGAGTTCCTTCCTTACATGTTTACCATGGCCCAGCCCTTTTGTTGAGGTGAAGAGGGAGCTGTGTTGTTGGCGTGGGTGCATTTTCCAACTCTTAGTTTTTCTTGTCCTTGTAAACTTAATGGGAGAACAGGACTGAGTTCTTACAAACACTTAAGATGAGAGCCATACCTCAAAAAAAAAAAAAAAAAAGAAAAAATTCATCTGACTTCCTGAGATAGCATCTAATGTCCGATAGTAACCTCTGCCTCAGCAGTGTTACTATAGGTCATTGTAGACTGTTCTAACTGAAAGCAGGAAACAATTCCTCTTGGGTTACTTAAACTTAGTCAACTTCTTCAGCCCAGTATCAGATTACAGTGTGTAGCAAAGAGCTCTGACTTCATGCCAGATTTTGAAAGTTTTTAAAGTTTCTTTACTTAATAAAAAAACTTCTGAGGCCACTGAAACAGAATTCCAACCCATAGAAATATTACACATGATTGTTGAGCTTAGATTGTTGAATTTATCTCTGTTGTAAAAAAAAACCACCAGCAGTGGTAGACAACTGAAGCATATGGTCTCATTTTTCAAACAAAATGTGTTTTCCTCTGGACTGACAGTAATACTTTTCTCAAGGATTAGCCAAAACAGAAAAGTGGTATTTAATATTTGTTGCCGAAATGCAAGAAACGTCAGTCTTATAGTGGTAATGTCAACAGTAAAAAAGGAAATGACTACTTTTAAAGACATGGCAAACTTTAGAGATAAGTTCTAATGTTTTTCCTAATCCTTTGGCATGGAAATTTGCCATGCATGTGAAAAATGTAATTCTGAAAATTGTGGGTAATGATGAGTGAGCATTATCTTTTAAGAGCTTTTAATATTGTTCTTGTTTACCAAAAGACTGAGACAAACACAATTGGAAATACTATTCATTTAAATTTAAACTCTCCACTTTGTCTTACTATGGAGCTTTAGAAGTTGAGAGCAAATGTTTGATTGTGTCTGATGGAAGCTGGTGTATTGAATTCTTAGTGCTCCTGAAAATATCCTGTAAAATATTCAAGTGATTGCATGCTTAAGGATATTTTAGCTATCTGTATTAATCAGAATAGGCTTTTTGTTCCTTTTTTTTTGGCTTAAAGCTCGTTTGTGAAAGCTCCTACTTCGCACTTCACTGTTAATAGCTTGCAATCAAATAAGAGAAACAATATATTGGAATTTTCATTGTGTAGTGTTATTGTGATTTTCCTGTTATTTCAATACTTCTAAATGCAACAAGTCAATTTTGATGGCAGCAACTTTTTTCATCTGCAGAAGCTTGAAGGACCAAATACTTAAATATGGTTGCACTGATAATAGCATGATACATTTATTTTATTAATGTATTCAGACTTTGTAATTAACTACTAGGATGGTCTCTACCTGTGCTTTCCTGTAATTGGGTTAATAACTATTTCAAATCCATTTTATTCATGCAAGAAATAGAGACATTTTATGAATTAGAACTTCCAAATTTCCTATCTTGGTTTTCTTTTATTGACTCAAATAACTTTTACTCTTGAGATTCCTGGCTGATAGAACTCAAAAGAATGTGCATGCCTAGTTCAACAAGGTAATTTTAATTGATTTTAATTTCTTTTTGAAATTATTTTGAAAAGTTAGTGTGAGCTTAACATTTGACTTACTTTTAATATATTTGTGAATTTTACTTGCTTTACTGGGGTTGGCTGAACTACAGAACTTTAACAAAATGCTACCCAAGATTCATATAGGTTAATGTATCTATGAGGTTTATATAGATATATAAGCTTTATACATTTAAAGCTATCATTATTAGAGTGATTTATAAATAGTATTTCTACCTCTTAATTAGGATGTCAAAAGTTATACCATATCTGATTTACAATTACCATTGTTTTTATGCGCATGATAGTATAGAACAAAAAACCTTATTTTTCTTACTGTTATGTTAGCAAAATAAAACTGATAGACTTCTTTGATGCTTAATTATCTGTTTTGAAATATTTACATCAAATGCCTTGAATATATGATAGACCTTTTTATGTAGTAATTGACAATCCAGTTATGAGAGGTGATTTTTTTTACTCTCTTCTAAGCCGTGAGGATGCATGTAGTATATACTGAAGACTCCTAGATAGTTTATTAATAGTGCTGAAATATCCTGGCAGAGGTGTCCTCTGTGGACAGTCAAAGTATTCTGCTCACAGTAGCGATGGCCTAACTGAGGGCATTAACATGCTAGTTCCTGTTAAATTAGGGAGGCCGCTGTGAGAATGATGGGCAGGAAAGGCTATTTGTCACAGGAGAGCACCAGGGACCAGGCAGAAGCCCTGCTTGTAGGTAGGTCCAGCCCTGCCACCACCTAGCAGCTAATTAGACTTCTAAGACTGAGCCCAGGAAAAGATTGTCTCTAAATTCCTCTTAGCAATAACTTACTTTTCATTGTTTCTGTTTCCTGTTTTTATTATTTTCTTTAATGTTTTCCTGAATACATTTTTCTGAAGACAGAAAAAAAATACCAAGTTTCTACTTAGAGCTCTGATTTGGCCTAATTTTAGATTTGATTCTTCTATCGTGATCACGTTTTTCTCTTGAATAAAGACCTCAAAAGTAAAAGAAGAGTCTTGTTCAAATTCAGCTGTCACATTCCATAGTTGGAGACAGCAGGTATTTTCAGCAGATGTTTGCCCTGCTGTGGATAAAAATGAAAAAATGAGACAAATTAATGTATTCTGGAAATAGATCTGAAATAATAATCATCTTGAAAATTCTTGCCTTTCAAAGGCTTTCAGTTATTCATAGCAATTCAGACTAGATTTTGTCAACATTTTCAAAACCAGAGATTAGGGAAGTATATGCTTCATCTTCCCAGTGGTAATTATACCATCCACTGCCAATAAAATCTTTATATTTCTCCTGAATTGGCCACATTTTAGCATACTCTGTAGTCTTCATTAGGGGGCAATCTTGCCTAGTGAAGGCACACAACCACCTGAGTACTCTCCTAGAAAACAGCCCCAGCACAGGAGATCCACTTGTTCTGGAGTAAGTATTCACAGAAAGGCTGTAATCTTGGACATAAAATTCCACAAGGACCTCAGTGATGCAAGCAGTGATGAGTTTGACTCATCCCTTGTTAATTTCCTCCTGCCTTTCTGACTTCAGCTCCATCATCACTACTCAAGAAAACTTTCTCTAGCCCCATCTAAAGACTGAGCTCTCCCAAGATATCATGTATCTTTCCTTTATAGCATTTAATGAGCTTATAATAGCACATGTACTTATGTGACAATTTGTTTATTATCAGTCACTCTGATAATCTAAATTCCATTAAACAGAGAACGGATCCACATTATTTCCCCACAGTCTAACAAGTGCCTGTTGCATAAGTACTTGACGAATCAATGAATTAAGAACTTGGAAATAAATAAAAGTGGGGTTAACTAATACTGATAATATCAGATTGCGTATGGATATTGAAATGTTTTTCAGTTTGCTCCTATATAGAAGAATTGAGAATATCTCAAAGAAATCTCACCATTAGAAAATGTTTTGTAGTGATTATTTTCTGTTAGGACTTTCTTAGTGTTTGGCCTTTCAATCTTAGCCTGTGTTGCTCTAAAGGAGTACCTGAGGCTGGATAATTTCTATAGTAAAAAGGCTTATTTGGCTCACAATTCTGGTCACTAAAAACGTTCAAGACCTGAACACTTCCCATTAGGCTCCAACTCCAACACCAAACACTGGGATCAAATTTCAACATGAGGGTTTTGGGACAGACATCAAACCACAGCAGTGCACATTTGCTTCCTTTCTTTGGCTTTCTCCTTTGCATCCCAACCCATGTGTTTGCTATGCCTTTTCTTAACTCAAATGAGTTAACCACTTGCTGGACCTTCTATTATGTTCAGATAGTTTTCAAGTTACAGCATCACTTTAACCAAAGTCAACCAATTTATAGTCCTTAATAATGTAATTATAACCTGTTTTCCAACAAAAGTCACTTAGACTGATGGAAATCTAGGAAAGATGGCATCATTAAAATCCCTGAGCAAATGCCACGTGCAAACTGTAGGCAGATATAAGGTGGTAATTTCTTTCTTTCTTTTTTTTGTTTGAGACAGAGTTTCTCTCTGTCACCCTGGCTAGAGAATTCCATAACCTCAGTCTTAACTCACAGAGACCTCAAACTCCTGGTCCCAAGCAATCCTCCTGCCTCAGCCTTCTGAGTAATAACTGGGACTACAGAGGCGCATGCCACCACGCCTGGCTAATTTTTCTATTTTTAGCAGAGATGGGGGCTCTTTGCTCAAGCTGGCCTAAAACTCCTGAGCTTAAGAGATCCTCCTGCCTCAGCCTCCCAGAGTGCTAGGATTTCAGGCATGTATCAAACAGGGCCTTGCCAGTGCCTGTAAATTATGTTTAAAGTCTTTGAAAACTTTGCCAGCATTGTTAAAAATTGTTTGCATAATTTACCTTTATATGAGTCAGGGTGGGTTAGTTCTGTACAATGCTGTTGCATATATCTTAATTATACTATTTAATGAGTTTTGTCAAATGGTTATCTTTGCTTAAACAAAACCCCTACCAAGATTTAGAGCATTATCTTCACTCCAGAAAATTCCCCCTTACCCTTTTGCAGTTAGTCCCCACCCTTTCCCACCTCTACCGTTCGGCAACCACCATAGATTAGTAGGTTATGGCTGCGTAACTTGCTATATATGGAACCATACGGTGTCTGCCCTTTTATTTACAGCTTATGTTCATTATAAATTTTTTGAGATCCATCTGTATTTTAATATAAGAGATTTGTTCCTTATTGTTAGGTGGCATTCAATCAAATGGATATACTGCTGTTTGTTTTTCCATACTGTTATTGATGAACACCTGTTTTCTAGCTCTTATGAATAAAGCTGCTGTGAACATTCTAGGACAAGTGTGTTTGGTTTTTTGTAGGCACATGTTTCCATTTCTCTTGAGTAAACAAATACCTAAGAATGAACTAGTTGGGTCATAAAGTAGGTCATTTAGTTTTATAAACAACTGCCAGACCTTTTCCCAAAGCAATGACAGTCTTCTGTATTCCTATGGAGAATGGCAGAGTTCAGTTCCTCCACAGCCCTGCCAACCTTCTGGTGGGTGTACAGTAGTAGAGTGTTGTGTTTTAATTCACATTTCTCTGATAAGTAATAATGTTAAACACCTTTTCATGTGCTCATTTCGCCTTTCATATATCTTCTTTTGTTGACTTAACCAAGTCATTTACCCATTATTATTGAGTTGTTTGCCTTTGAGTTATACAACTTCTTTATATATATCCGAGATCTAATCCTTTGTCATATATGTTTTGTAAACCTATTTCCTTCTGTGACGTATCTGTTTTCCTGATGCCCTTTCACTTTGGGGGAAGTCTAATTTATCCATGTCTTTTGTTGTTTATGCTGACCGTATCCTGAGAAACCTTTGCTACCCCCAAGTCATGCAGATACTCTCTAGTGTTTAGTTTTTTTTAAAGCATTACGGCTTTTAATTTATTCCTGTGATCCGTCTTGAACTGAATATTGTTTTGCTGGAATTTAAGATAGGAGATAGAAAACTCTTTTAGCAATTCTGTTTTGATTTGGTAATTTTTTTTCTTTATTAAATCATAGCTGTGTACATTAATGCAATCATGGGGTACAATGTGCAGGGTTTATATACAATTTGAAATATTTTCTTTTTTTTTTTAGAGACAGAGTCTCACTTTATCGCCCTGGGTAGAGTGCCGTGGCGTCACACTGCTCACAGCAACCTCCAGCTCTTGGGCTTAAGCGATTCTCTTGCCTTAGCCTCCCTAGTAGCTGGGACTACAGGCGCCCACCACAGCGCC